>JAQIXA010000070.1:0-72970 GCA_034699045.1 Nanhermannia cf. coronata Gr-Ori-00579 | reverse complement strand
TAAAAATGACCTTTAACCTGGACCTTAACAATATGTTAATTTAGCTTAAATGAAAAAAATGTCTGTGCCCGCCACTGTACTTACCCTTTACCCTATATAATCTTAATTTTGCTAATTTCTATTTTTTAAAACACATTTTAAGATCAAAGATAACCTATTATTGAACTTTGAACCCTTGTGTAATTGATGATGTCTTCCCTAAAGGTAAGTGGTGACGATGGTGGTTGTCAGCATGAGTATGATGCACAAACTGACAAGGTAAAATCATAGAGTAACAGGTAAAATCTAGAATTTATTAGATACCTTACCTAAGTAAATTCTAGATTCTCATATGGTTTTTAGTTTTAAAATAATCATTTTTGATTATTATATTTATAGTATGAAGATATACATAAGCTTGTGCTTCAGGGTATAATGACAGCTGGAGTTTTGAGCGCAAAGGGGGTTAAGAAGCTGTTTACTGGAGCTTGTCATCAATTAAAATGTAAGTAACTTGAATGATAAGATAATATTATGTACCTTACTTTAAGGAATCACATTTAAGAGTATAGCAGAGTATACTAGACGTAAAGCTTTAATTATAAGTAGAAGTAGAAGCTTAACTTGATATTTTTCAATATTAATTTGTTACCCATACATATAATATTATATCTTCTTCTAGTAAATGTTGGGGAGAAAACCACCATGCTTTACGTCCAAAAAGTTGTTCAAGAGATCAATGAAAAGATCAAAGATTATGACATGGCCATAAGAAGTGCATCCTGTGAACTGTCTGGGAAAAAGTTTTATTTATTTTTGCTCAGTGTTGAGAAGCCAGTCATGAGGTTTCATGATAATTTTACAAAATTCGAAGTTGAAGTGTTTAAAAAGTTGTTGAATATAATTTTGAGAAAGTACAATACTTTTTCTGTACCATGGTATGAGTGTATTCACGTGGTAAATGATATTGATAAAAAGGCTACCATTACACAAGGAGAAGTCTTTATTGAGAAGATGATTTCTTTGCAATACTTGACAAAATATTTTACATTGGTAAGTTACATTGGTATTATTATTTAAATTTCGAGCATTACCATTATTTTTCATTTTGTATTTACCTAATTCTTTTTAATTTACAATTCTTTTAAGGATCAAGAGTACGACATTACATTAGGTATACGTACCATTCGTGAATTAGACCCGTTTTTAAGAGACATTTATAAGGATGTATTGAAGACTTGCGCATTATGTACAATGCTACTATTACATGTAAAGTTAAAATTGCTAGAAACAAGATAAAGTAAATGTTCCGCTTTCATGTAGTTCATTTCATTTTTTATTTTTACCTAATCTAATGAATAATATTTAATATTTATCTATAATACAGGGTTACAAATGCCAGGATTGTCCAACACTTATTCATCGACCATGCTATTTAAAATATATTGCTGGAAGTAAAAATTGTCCAAATATAGTGAGTTTACCTCAGCTTATTTATTCTATATGTAATATGATAAATTTTGCATTAATTTTTTATATTTATGTAATATAAAGATTACTGGATTAATTATATTATAAAGAGGGTTTATTAATCTATTCTATGATAATTAGACAAATGTTTATGTTTATGTTTATGTTTCTGATTTTATTAGAGTGTCTAAATATTTCACTTTTACAAAGGATCTTCCAATACCGACACTATATAAATAATGATCTTAACTAATATATTTTAACTAAAATAGAATTAGATTAGCTAAAAACCTTCTTGTCCTCAATTTTGCTTTTTTGCGTGTTTCATACTCGTACTTCAATTATACAATTATGTCCAAAATTCGTTTTAGAGCTCGATTGAATAGACCATATTATTATATTAATTTTAGATAAAGATATGGATTGATGTTTTTTTTATAATAAAAAAATTGCTAAATATTTCTATTTTTTATTTAAATTCAGGAGTGTAAAGCGAATTGGTCTTGTGCAGACGATATGATAAAACGAGTTCGAAATGAAGCAGAAGGTTATGGTGATGAGGAAGATCAGCCAAGCTCAAGTGATCAAAATCAAAGGTTGGAAAAACGATGGGATGAAATTATACCAAATTCTGTTTTTGATGACTCGGACACTGAGGATGATAATATCATGCCTGTTCTGGAGCCACAACCTCCAGCTGTAGAATCGGAATCGGATGACGATTAACTATAAAAGATAGGGTACTTATTATTCCACTTAAATAAATTAATGAAAAAACCAAACAAATCTCAAGTCACGTATTGTATTTTAAGTAAAAATTACCTTTGTATTTTGAAATTTGAAATGTATTTATATTATAATTTTTTAAATATTTCATCAATTTGTTAAAAAAAATAGTTTTCATACTTACTATAAATGACATCAATTTTATGCAAGTTCTACTAATAAACAGATAGGTCGATCAAAATAAATATCAGTATATACAAATAATAATGGGAAAAAACACAAAAATCAACATTGTTAAAATTGAATAGATTGCGATTTATTTAGCAGAGTACAAGTACAAGTTAAATTTGAGCAAGTTTTACAATCTGTTGAATTACAAACTTCTGATTTTATAATTTAGTAGTATAGTAAATAAGTACCTACTACACATGCATAAGTTACAAACTGAGTAGAAAACGAATTCAATAGGTTAGTTTTAGCATTACGAGAATAGCGAGTCTTTTGTTTATTTTTTTCCCTTTATTCTCAAACAAAGGACTTCCTTATATGGTAATATACTATAGGGGTAAATTAGGGATAGAATGTAAGTTTTTATCAAATTTAGAAATTAATAAAAAAAAATTTGTAAAATATATATTTAACTTCAAAAAAATACAAAATTTCAAGAAAACATAACTCCCTTATAAAGCAACCTCACTTAAGGTACTTTGTAGAGGAGTTTGGCTGTACTTGAAATTTTGATTTTTTTGAACTTTTTTGAGTTTATAACTTCAAAAAAGTTCATTTTTGTTAAATTCGTGAAATTAGAATACTTAGTATCTAGCCATACTTTTAATTTTAAGTTACGATGATCAGCTTAAAAAGAGTTTTTTTAGTGAAAAGATATATAAATATGAGTTTTAGGAATTATTTTAGACAAAAGTTCGGATTTAAGTTAACGTGAAGGAGTGGTGAGTCTCTCGCTAATATTTTGTTTGGATTTTTTTTATAATATCAATTGGTGGGTACTTAAAGATACATTGAATGGATAGTGAGAACAATCTCAAAGAATTTTCTTCCCTTTCTTTAATTTATAAAAATATTAGAGAGTTAAACTATATCTAATATAGTACAAGTTAATTTTATTATAATTATAACTGTATTTATAAGATTTGGCAAAGATAGCTTTTAAATAGAAATAATATCAAAATCATCTTTACCATTTTCTTCACCACTACCACTAAAACTACGGCTACTAGCAGCATCCCCATCTCCAGCCCCATCAGCATCAGATTCCTCACTTTCTTCACCATCATCACTATTTGCTTCTTTTTTAGCAGCAGCGGCAATATCTTCTTTAAGGCGTTCTTCACGTAGAATTAAAGCTATTTGCTTGAGGGTTAACATCGAAGTTTTGATTTCACATAGAGTTTTGATGCATTCAGAATTCCTTAGGTAGGCTTCAATGGAGGCTTCTGTTGCTGTTCTGGGCACAAAATTGGCGAATTCTTCTTCAAAATCAATATTCTGGCCTTTCATGAATCCCCTTCTACAAATTAAAAAAAAATGTCTCATACAACATTGATTGATTTATAACTATAACTTAAGTATACATCTTGTGCTGAAACTGAAATAAAATATCAACTGTTTGTACAATATTTTTAAATTATCTAATACAAATGGCGAAATTTTTTAAATATTATTCTTTAGACTGTATTAAACTAGAAAAACTTAAAAATTATTTAACAATTAAGACATGAAATCTATAGAGAATTTAACGGAGATCACAAATCTGAAAAGCGTTTGATGTTAAGATGAACAGGTGAATAAAAATTAGTAACCTTCTTTGAAATATATGCATGTGGGATAAAAACTTAAATATTGCCAGAATATATGGAGTTAATTGTCTAAAGTGGGAACATTTTTAGGTGTACTATACTCTATAAGGAATTTCAGTTTCATATTTTCATATGAGATCATTATAAGGTTTGTAAAAGTAGTTCATAGAATATGTCTTTGTTTTCGAAAGTGAAAAGGTCAAAGGTTATGGCCACATAGGAGCAATCTAATCCTAATAAGTCTGTTCCATTTCCATATACCCTATAGCCAAATACCGATTTTGCAAAGTGGTTATGGCTAGCTGAAGTTAGCGCATCGCAAAATCTCCATGCATTTTTTCATTTATGCTTTAACATGGGATTTGGAAAAATCGAGAAAATTCAATATCACTTTGAATTTGAACTTTGAGTTGAGTAGCTAGAATCTAGAATAGAACTATAATAAGAATTCATTGACCCTCCGCTCCGAATTTTCCATGCAAACTAAAGCAAGCACATGGAGATTTTGCGATGCGCTAACTTCAGCTAGCCATAACCTTTGACCTTTTCACTTTCGAAAACAAAGACATATTCTATGAACTATCTCATATGAAAATATGAAACTGAAACTCCTTAGTATAGTACACCTAAAAATGTTCCCATTTTAGTCAATTGATTTTTTAACTTCATATATTCTGGCAATATTTAAATTTTTATCCCACATGCATATATTCCAAAGAAGGTTATTATCTAATTTTTATTGACCTGTTCATCTTAACATCAAACGCTTTTTCAGATTTGTGATAGTTAAATTCTTTATCCATTTCAAGTCTTGCATGTTAAATATCTTAGGTTCATACACTTATAAAATAAGTATAAATACAGCCTAAAAATATTAATATTTTTCGTCATATAGATAATTGGAAACCTCTGTACATATACATACATATATAGAACTTATGGTTTATGGTTATGCATGTTACAATGATAGTCAGTTCTGTAAATCTGATCTGATTGACCTCAATTTTGTTTGAGAATTGAGTAGAAAAATATTTTTTTATAAATTATCAAAGTTCCTTACTTATTTGCATATTCAGTATCTGGAACCGGTCCCCCATATTCTTCTTCAACCCCATCAGGATACAGGAGGATCGAAGCATAGGTTAGATTTCGAAGTATGAGCAAAAACGATCGATGTTCCAGGACAATGTAAATTTGAACCATTTTAAAGATTCCAAGGAAAAGAAACCCACCAGCGATGACAGCAGTCTGGGCACCATATTCATTTTGAAGAGAGCAAAGGGTACTTGACATTGAGAACATAAGTACCGAGATCATTGTAAATATCATTGTGATGAAATTAAAGACTGTCCATTTTGATATGTATTTAATCCTCTCCTATATTACAAAAATATCGTTAGCCATTTTGTGGTGTACATATTTGTAAGTAGATAGTTAGGTTAAAGGAATTTTACATAAATTAATGAAGCATGAAGTATAGTTGCTAGATAGGCATAAACTATATTTGTAAGCACAAACATTGTATTCGAAACCACTAAAAATTGAAAAAAAATGCAATATTAATTTACATGAATATTTTAAATATTTGAATTTAGTAAAAGTTATAATTTACTCATATCTCTGACAAATGGATATTTCCCGAAATCTGCACAGTTAAATAAGTTAAACATTAGATACCTACTATAAAAGTAATTATTTATTTAATTACCTGAAGGATCACAGGTAATATTCATACTATCTGTCTCTGTAAATGACCAGTCTGATTTTCTTGAATGAACCCGAGAAAAGTGAACTCCATAAAGTCCAATGCAAATTAGTAATGCACACAGAATCTATAAAAAAATTAACATTCAATTATTCGATTAATTTATAAATTATACAATCTCATCTATAAAGAACCATATATGATCGATCAAACCGAGCCTGAGCCCTGAGCTAAGCTAAATATCTGTAGCTCTTTATAAATATAAATATAAGGGATTTTAGACTGTGACTGTATTGCATATATTTACACTTTTTATTAAACTTACGTATTCAGAGACTATGTAAGATCTGCAAACTCTTTCTGATTCTTCAGCAAGTCCCTCAAAGATCGAATGTTTCTCAAGAATCGATGATTTAATGCTGGAAATTGATTTTTGTTTCTTTAATGGTCTTACGCTGTCTTCTTCATTTTGTTGTTCTTGACCTTGATTGCTATTTTCATCAAGCTCTTCATCCCCCTCCAGTTGATTGTTGAAACATATGAAGACATGTTGATTCATCTTATTTAACCTCTTTCTCAACCTTTTGGGCTGTAAACTAAGACTAGGATAATACGGACGTTGACCTCTTGGCATATTTGATTGTATTATAACCAGCAGGTAAAAGAAAATGGGTAGACACTTTGAAAACCTTTGATAATGAAAAAATGGTCTATCTACCTTGAAAAATTCCAAAATTCTAAAAAAAATTTGAACCCTAATTTATAAAAAAATATTAATCAAAATCTTTGCTATGGTTTTTAATAAAATCTAAATAGAAATCTAATTGTCAATTTTGAAAGAAATACCTACCAAAATTAAGAAAAAATCATCAATTATGTATGTAAATTAAAAATACTTAAAAATACTTAAAAATATATACATATACATATCCATCCCTAGCCTAACTACTGACTACAAATACAAACCTTTTATACGAAGAACTTATATATAACATTAAAATGTATATCTGCGTGTCTGTACTCTATTCTTTATTTATGTTTTATATGAGATTTTTTATTTCTAGAAGATTTCCTCTAAATATTCTTTCTAAATTTGATATTTGACCTATGAACTTGAGATATCTTTGCTAAAATGTCTTTAAACTTTAAAAGAGATTTTAAAACTTTTTTTTGCATTTTTTTGTCCATGTTCATCAGAAAAATGATTTTTTTTTTCACTTTCAAGCTTAATATTAATGAGTACACTATTATAAGCTTGCTTGCTTAATCATAATCATATCATATCTTTCAGGTATTTAATTTTAATTATCTACCTATTTATTAGATAAGTTCTAATATAATATAAAGTTTATAATATAAACTAGAATCTAGAAGAACTAGGGAATTTTGAGACATTTTCATAAAAAAGTTGAATAATTTATAATATTATTATACAATACAAAACAAATGAGCTAGGCTAAAAATGCAAAAAATTTTGCAAAAAAATCAGACAAAACTTGTCCATCAACATTAAAAGTAGTTGGTAAAATGGTTTAGAGGTCGGTTAATTAGAATTTAGGTATATTATTTATAACTTATTGTTAATTATTTTTTTAAATTTTGATCTCTTAAAGTTGAGTACAAGTACAATCTGCAACTGCAATGCAGCAAATTATATTCTTTTTAATTCAGCTCTGAAAACCTTATTTTCTCTCACTATTACATACAAATAGATTTAGATACATACAAGTAAAATGAAATTGAGGTCAAAATTTGGTATTTCAGAATTCAGAATCAGAATCAGATCAGAAATGGGAACTTGCATCTACCTATCTACATTCTAATACTATAAAATAAAGCTAAAGTTTGATATTTCAAAAATCGAGTTGTTGGAAAAAAACAGATTTTTTTCAAAGAGAGAAAAAAATTGTCGATGTCGATTCGATTTTTTTAATTCCTATTATTCCTCCTCTCTGTTTTTTGAAAGAAGTTAATTATTTTAATTGTATTTAATTAAGTCCGTATTGATTATAAAAGTACCATTCTAAGGGACCGGTAGGATGTCTGGACGTGACGGTAAGATCATTTAAATTGCTAGAATTGAACTTAGATTGTATTTATGTTTATGGTCAATTCGTAAATTAACCGTCATTTTTAAATACATTTAATTTATTATTATACCTAATTACTAATTAATTATACATAATATTACCTACATTTTCATGAGCATATTTTTTAACTTCTATATTTATTTATCTATATTAGGTATCTATTAATTATTTTTCTATATATAATGTATATTTTTATTATTTATGTACCCTACCTAATATTTAGGAGGAAAGAAAAAACCATTGAAGGCGGCCAAAAAAGAATCAAAAGAGATGGACGAGGTATGTCATATTTATTTATGTGTCTGTAGCCTGTATAACGCAATGTTGAAGTTAGTATAAAAGAGCATACATATTAGTATGTAGCGTGTCATGTCAATGTTGTTAATTAAGTCCTAGATAGTTCCAATTCCAATGGATAACCTAAATAATATACGAGTATGTAGTTTGTTAATGTATTGTACTGTACCATTATCATTAGGTCTAACCTAATCTCTAACCTAATTTTATAAATGGCAGTCGGTACGGATTTTTACTAAAGCCTAGCTAGGCAGGGTACTGTTGATTACATTATTCCTCGTCGAGGCAGTGTTTTTAGTTTATTCATTTAATTTAGCTCGGAATTACCAAATATTAGCCTCATCTGTAAACTGTACCATATTTAAGTATTTAGTTGTGAAAGTTAGACCTATATCGGGTTTTACTAGGCTGAATTAATAGGATTGATTTAAGTTTAAATCATCGTGTATGTATTCAGTTCATTAAATGATTTAATTAAAAATATATCAATATGTTAATAATATAGTGTAATTTTTAATTTTATTTATTCTTTGGCAGGATGATATGAAACTCAAGCAAAAACAAAGGTATTTTTAATCTACTTATAAATCTATAGACCTTGAAGTAATCCATTACCTTTTTTTAAAGATTATACAAGTTCTTTAAACTTGATAATACTTTGTTTGAATATAGAGGCATTTACATTTAAAACTTTAATCTATTTTTTCTATTTTTACAACCCAAATTTACATTTAAAACAAAGGGAAGACCAAAAAGCTATGGAGGCTATGAAAGCTAAAGCTTCACAAAAAGGACCACTTGGTAATCAATTGCTTACATAATAATAATTTTTTTAAACATACTTACCTACATTTTATAATTGGATATCTGTATAATATATGTATTTAGTTAGTGTAAGTTAATCATTTCATTTTTATTTATAGTTGGTGGTGGAATTAAGAAAAGCGGAAAGAAATGATAGAAGGCTTGAGAGTGATTATTTTATTTTTATTCATGAATCAAATTCATACTCCATATTTCTTCACAAATTTAGAAAAATAATTTTATCTTTATCTTTATCTTAATTTAATTTAATTTAACTTGTGAATCTATAATGTATCGAATTGTACCTATTTCAAATCAAATATTACAAGCATTTATATACTTACTTTATTAATTGGTAGGTATATAATACAATAATACTTTAATTCTTATATTACAATTTTAAATTAACTAAATCAAAAAATATCTCTGTAGGATTACCTAATACTATCTTGATATTTTGATACTTTGTTATAAAAAAGTAAACATTTCTTGAAAGTAATTAAAATATGAATAACTTTAAACTTTAAACTCTAAATAAACTTTATCGTAATATTCAATTTAAATATTCAATATTTAAAAAGTAAAATGCTTTTCATATTTATATTTTTGTAAATTTACATGCGTTAAATTAATTAACTACTTCTTAAAACCTAAGCAATTTGACATAAGCAATTGGCAATTATATTAAAGAGTAGGTAGGTTATAGGTTGTAGGTAGGGTTAAACTGGATTGGGTAGAGTAGAGTTCATACACTTGGCTTGTTTCATTAAATCTTAATAACTAATTGTCATTTTAGATTCAAAATTTTACTGATACTTAACCATTAACTTGTATTTTCATACTTAACCATTTATAATTAAATCATCTAGATAAATGGCAGAATTATAGCTGAAAATTTGTAGATTGATATCATTTTGCTGAGTTTTCAAAATTTCATTTAATTAAATATCTTAAAAATTAGTCAAATTGAAACTTTATCAACTCTACCTGCTACCTAGTTTACCCCTACTATATTTTCAAAATGCACCAAGCTGAAAGCCTAGGGCACGCACTGACTCAGGACTTAATTATTTCTTTTAATTCAATTCAATCAAAATTACTTGCTAATTTATATTTTAATTAGGCAATTGATGATCCTTATTGTAATTTTACATGATTTCTTTAAAATTATTTTGATTAACTATATTATCAAAATCACAATCTGTATTTTTTGTATAAATCATTAGTAAATTCTCTATTACCTAATGGAAATAATTTATTTTGTAAATTCTTATTATTATAGCTTATTAACTTATTACTCCATATAAAATTGTAACATAGCTATTATGCGTATATACATAGTACCCTTCAATATAAATTGGAGGGAATCCCCCCTCGCCCCTCTCATATTAAAGCAATTCTTTTCGGTGAAATAGCCAATTTGAGATGTAATATGTTGAAATATTAAAGGAGTTTATTCCTATGTATGTAGTACAGTACAATTACCTATGTAGGGAACATTATATTGTATCGAGGAACATATTGAGAAAAAAGTATAAAAGTCATTTATACCCTCGTATGAGTCCCGTGTAAAAATGACTTTGCTTGTAATGTAATGTTCATCAATTTGAATGGGTTTTTTGTGCAGTCAAGTTTCCATTTCTATCTACATTTTACTATACTTCAACTACATAACACTACTATACCCTACATAAATAAATTTCTTCCTTGAATGTATTTTTGAGGATAATGTGGACGTTTTTCTAGTTTCTTTCTACTCTACTCTACTGTCTATCTATCTATACCTAAATATCATTATGTAGGTACTTGTACATACTAACTACTAACACTTACTGGTACTAGTACTAGTACTAGTACTATACTCACATTTTATTTTCTGATGGCTCCGACACGCTTTATTACAAATATTGCTTTTTTTCTATCTCTTTTTTTGAGAGAAATCCCATTTCTCCGGACCAAATTATCACTGTATGTGAGTCTTAAGTTTTGACTAGCTACAACACAACAGATAGTAGATACTATGTATGACTATAACAACGTATAGATATTTAACTTATAATACTAGGTACTAGATTGGAAATCACCCGAGGAGAACCCAAAAATAATTTGAGAACTCATTCAAACCCCATAAGACCGAGGCATGGCACAAATCTCTATCACCCGAGAGAAGAATAATAATGTGCCCGTATAAACTAAAATTATACCCGAATTTATTTATAATACAACTATCAACTCGATCAAACAATATATAAAAACCCTCAAAGCTAGACTTATCTTTTAGAGCTAGAGTTATGTTTGTTCATGATGATTACTTTGAACTTATGTCCTTTAGCAAGTACCTACCTAAACATATCATTGTAGTATGTAGTTAAGTACAAGTAATACAATTTACAATGCTTATTTATCTACTATCTAGTTTTTATAAAATTTTCAATTACTCTAGGTATTGTAATATTAGTATTTGAATTCGAACTAATGCGATATTTTATGAGAAGGGGTAACAATTTAAATCATTTGATTTAAAGCTAGAGTAAAACTCATTATAATTGCAAATCATATAATCATGTTCTAGAAGTACCCTACCTAGATAGATAGCAATATCTTATTATTAGTTATATTACTTAAATAATATATTATAAATTTTAGTAAGCTAGTAAATCAGATGGCAATTGCAATTAGAAATTTTTTTAGATACTTTACGAATTTTTGCAACTTTCCTTACCGACTCGAACGATAACGATGAATGTGGCAAAATGTCAAATTCTAGCTAAAATCTCTACATATAAATGTAGTCCATCATAAATTAAACTAAATCTAACAATAATTTAAAGCAATAAAAGATGCACATTCATCATTTTAATGTTATAATTTTCATACAAATCAAATCATAGTCTTTTTATGAGTATAAATCGAGTATCCATGTACATTAGGTTTGCTTATATACAAAGTAGGTAATAGTGTAAGTACCTACTAAAGAAAAGAGTATGCTGACTACTCGTACGTATTAATGTATATACACATTACACATCCTTATTTGAAGTATCCCGGCCTTTATCTGTCCGAAAACTCCGAACTGACTCAACTCCGCCTTGTGAATTATTAATGGGCAGATCCGTAAGTAAAAACCCGGGCCTTTGGCTAACTCTCCCGCCTCAATCCTCTCCCACGACCCATGAAATGTCAACTCTAAAACAAGACTTGAAAAAAAAACCTCAATTTTACTATTATCTACCTACAGATACTCTTTCTCTTAATTTTTAGTAGCCTCTACTCATTAACAATTTGGAAAAATTTGGAAAATTGTTCATTGTCAGATTTATTGACTCTTGAAGGATTTAATAGAATTTCAAATTTTGTATCAAGTATTCTCGAAAGAGATAAAATCACTTTTCGGTACTTTTTTGATTTTTGGATTGGAGTTTTTTGTTCGCTTAAATACCAAACCAATAGAAGGTAATCGATGAACACCTAAGGTCTAAGGTTTCAAGTTTTAGTTTTAATGAATAAAAATATGCTAACAGGTACCTACTACTACATTGCATTGTTCATAATACCTAGGTACTACCTACATATGTAGCACTGAAATGTATAAGTAGTTACAAAATACCAGTAGGAAATACTATAAGGAATAGATAATGAGGATAAGTTTAAAGAGATAAACTCTTTGTTTACTAGTTTAATTTTTAATGTTGTACTAGCAGTAGTAGTAAGTAGTACGTATCTACTGCAAACATTATTTAATTATGCATTCATTTGCCTTTCTTTTCCTATACTAAACCCTACTCAATAATGATTTGGATTTAAATAAGTAATCAATAAAAGTGCATTAATTTTCATTTTCATTGACTTATGTAGGGTACTTAATGTAACTAGAATACATTGCAAATTAGGTGTCCTACATTTACATAGTAAAGTACAGGTACGAGTATTATATTAGTAGAATACCAGTGTGTACATTGAACGGATAAATGTATTTATATATATTAAATTTTAATGTCAATACTTGTTCACGACCTTGGGGTAATGTTTTTTGCAAAGTAGGTATGCACTTTTTTGAAGATTAACACAAAAGTGCTACTTTTATTTACTAGCTAGGATATTACTATCTTTAACTTTAGATTAAATTAGGTATTTGTATCTGTAGTAGCTATTCTATCTATCTGTATTCTATCTATACAATCCTCTATCCTCTATCCTCTATCATCGATACTCTATCTATCTATATAATATAAGTTATATTATATAACATAATTGCTTTAGATGTAAGATTTCTTACAAAATAATCATAATCATATCATATCCAGAATACAATATACATAGTAATATTTAAATTTTCCTATTTTACCAAATACGAGCCTCGTATTGTAAATGACCTCTTACCTATGAGCATTTGAAGGCTCACTACTTTTTATATCCAGTCTAGTCCAGTTACGTAACAAATCCAGTAGTTAGATAAAATACGGCTATATCTCTTCAACTTGTAGTATCTACCTACATACAGATATTTGCATTTCAATTCCAATTGTGTTTATTTTAAGGTTTATCATTTCTGCAGCTACTGGATGAAAGTAAGTACCTACCTAGGTAGGTACTTACTAGGTAGTGTTGTTATTGGTCTAAAGAAACTTTTAGAACAATCCGAGTGAGTTGAGTGAGAGTGAGTGAATAGTCTTGTGTGTCTTGATGGGGAAAAAAGTAAAAATTTCAGGAAATTTCGAATGTTTTGAATAATAGAAGAGATCGGGGATGGACTATGGACTTCAAATGATTGAGTGGAGCGTGCATAATAACACATGCAATTCACATATCTTATCTTATCTACTACATATTATACAACCTAACTTAACTGTTCCTACCAGTACCTTAACTGACTATAACTATACTGTACCGTACTTGTATAGTACCCTAGTACCTACTTGAGACACTGAGCTATCTCAAACAATAAAATAAAATAAAATAAAAAAAAGTAAGTTGATCGAATATAAAGGTACCTAGGCTAGGTAGAACGCTATATATAAAACAAGGACTATGTTTAGGATTCTAGATAGTTGATATCTTCAATTCAAATACCTTTTGTGAAATTGGCGAGAGAGGAAAAATAAAGGGAAATGTCCAAGGAGAACAATTTGTTAAAAGTAATAAAATTAAAGTTTACAGCAGTGCTTTTCTACATGGACTTTCTCCATAGGCCATAGACTTTACTTGACTGGAGAAATTTTGAAATTGGAAAGTAAGACAAGATGGAATAAAATGAGCAATTCAATATACCTACATATATGTACCTACCAAGTACTAGATAGTATAGGTATTTAATTCTATACAAATAGTGCCACCAGTCCAAATGAATCAAGAAAAATTATATTTTATTTTTGCACTTGAGAATAAGACTAGCATTTTATTATAAAGATTCAATTATCTTAAAAAAAGGTAAAAAAAAATCAAGCATAAGTCATATTTAATAGGACACTCAATCCTCCGAAACCCAACTTAATGCCAACGTATTAATCTAATATATAAATTACCTTCTGTCTTAAATTAAAACTCGCCAAATTTTGTAAAATAAACTCCCTTTTAATAAAATTTTAGGAATCTGTTCAGATGCATTTTCTATCAGTTATAAAAAAAAGTGAATACAATGTATATAGTTGAAATATCTATTGAAAGTTAGAGGATATGTGGATATTTTTCATATACCTTTACCTACCCGTATTTAAGTATATGGCATTTTATGGTTTATCAGTAGGTGATGGTGTAAATGAATAAGCAGGTAAAATTTAATGGATTTCAGAGCTTAATTGAGCTTTAATAAGATAATAATTGAATTAAAATAAGTATCTTTCTTTCTTTCTTGAGAAAGTCTGGGTTTGCCACTACCACAAAGGCATATTAGCGGATATGATGGAAACTCCATTTAGATGATACAAATATTACCTATATGTATATAATACTGTACTTACCTTTAATAAAGATAAGTAAATATGTATACATAAGTAATAATAGTACTGTATTAAGTTGCAGTCAAATTATAAATACATAAATTGCCGTTGTTTTTTGACGATTTAACTTTAACTTGTCCTCATTTACTTATATATACTAGCGTACCCTACATGTACAAATACTTAATTGCTAAACTAATAAATTTTAATTATTGCTACAATAACGACAGTTTGTAACGTAACATTCAGGTTTTATCAATCAACTTTCATTACTCTTCTAAATTACCTAATACAGATAGATCCTTAAGATCACAATTCTCTAACCATAAATACATTCCATTGGTATTACATACTTATAGGTAGGTATTGCAAAAAATTCTAATTAAATTAGTCGTTAAAACTTACCGTATAATATCAACTAAAGTTTCTCTGTCGCTTTACGTAAATCTTAAAAGTAAACGAATAAACTAGGAGTTTATTAATACGACTAACATAACACAAGTATGTATGATATATATGCATTATATGATTTTAAAATTTGAGATCTAATTCTAAGCTTCCATACGATTTGATAATCGTAGCTGAAGTAAATATACCACGATTGATTCGATAGGTGGGTAGATACTACTAAAATTATCAATTGTGTACATCGACTGCAACATCGTTTGCAACAGAGTAGGATAAAAGGTAAGTACTAGGATAAAACAAACTATATCTAGGTAAGATACAAGTAAATTTTGGCAAGTACATACATAGGCATATACATAGTTATACCATTGAGGCTGCCAGTCAAGATGCCAACTCCTCTAATTCTGACTAGGTAGTACCAGCAACTGTCTTGAATTGACTTAAAGCGGTCTCAGAAATTGAAAGATCCTGAAACCAAAAGATAAACTTTCTCCAAAGTTTTCTTTCTCTATAAAGTATACATTTAGTGCTAGTATGCATCTAGTATCTAGTATCTAGTATCTACTATATAATATGTTATGATACTACATAGAATGCATAGAATGCAGTGCTTACCAATGTACTCGTAAACAATATATATTTACTACGTATGTACATTTGATAGTAGATATTCTGGCTGTAGAGTCTAGAGAGACATTATTGGAGTAGAATTATCCTGTACCCTACTAGTAGCTACATAGGTAGTGTACTCCATTCAATGAGAGAATTCAAGTCATTTTGGTGACTGAAATCTCTTGAAATTTTTATTATTTTAGATTTTACAGCAACTAAGCCGATTCGTCGGGTGTGCTGTCAAATCGGCGATTTCTCTTTCCCAAAATCTGAGATATAATTTAAAATTTAATAGAAATGGGATTTTCATATAACCTTATAAAGGTTTATCTAATCTTTATAAGATAATAAAAGTTAGTTCTCAAATCAAACTATTATACAAGTACAAGGGCACTTTCTCCTCATAAGATAAGTAAAGCTAAATAGGTAAATTGGAATCTAGATACCGACAACCTATGGGTAAACTACTATTAAATCAAAGCTAATATAAAAATAAAAATTTATAGAAATTATTACACCGAAAGGCCATCGAAAGTTACCTAAAAAGACAAATTAAATAATTTTCCTTATACTTGTAATCCATTATAAAAACATGACTGACAAAATTTTTATTTATGTGTTAGCCTTGATTTAATAGTAGTATCAGGGTTCCAATTTATCTGCTAAGTTAAAATTTTTAGAAATAATTTTGTTAAACTTTCTAGAATTTATTACCTAATTCTAATTCTACTTATTCTTAGAATTCTAACTCTCCTATTAGCTTTGTAATGAATAGAAAAACTAGGCATATGCAGTGAGTATCTTTATCTATTATCTGTATAAGGTATAAGTATTAATGAACACTCAAGCAAATGGATCAAATTAGAAATAAAATAAAACCATGGATAACTTGGCTATATTATTATTGTACTAGTTAAATCGTCCTTCCTATCATAAATTTTAATTAACTTTTGTTGCAAGATTATCACTACTTTTACTATCTATATTTCCTACTACTCGACCCATACATAAATATTATCTCTTTTCCATCTATAATTGTTGGCTTTCTCTCAAAATCGCCAAATTCTGTATTTTAATTCGAATTTTCTATTTATATAAAGTTTTAACTTGTGCTCGTGACATACACTATCTATCTATTCTATACATATAAGTAAAGTATACATATTAGTGGAGTAGTTGTGGGGTGCATTGCCTACTAATATCTATCAACATTTTAAGGAAAAATTCATAGAAACATAAAATTCGTTTTCTGAACATAAAAACTAGTCAATAAACCACTTTGACCAAATTTTTAAATATTTTCAATTTTGGCCTTTGACAACATTTAAGGAGATTTTATTAGATGTCAATTGTCAATGTCAAGTATCAATACTCAAGATCAGTGCCTACTGTATACAAGTAATATCGGACTCTCTATCAGTGCAGTAGGTACAGGTAGTTTGTATTGTATCTATCTATGTATCCTTGTGTCTGTAACTCGTAATAATAGTAGGGTAGAAATGTAAAATATCTAAACATACAAGAAAGACGGTGCAATGTGTGGGGATGGGCAACATTGAACATATTATGTAGGTACTTGTCAATGATTTAGTTTTATACCGTATTACTAAGGATAGCCGTATTACCATATATTAAGGATCTTAAGGATCTTAGGTTTCTCTTATTCTATGGTATTACATATTACGAAATGAAATTGGTAAATAAAAATATGTAAAATGGTATAATTCATTTCGTAGGTGTATATCATAAAGATAATGAACCTGTAAAAATGAATGGATTGCATAAAGTACATACTTACCTAAAGCTCATTCAGTTCAAATTTCAAATTATCATAATACGAGTTCAAATTCAAACTAGCTACGGGATTGCTTCACTGAATTTCCTCGGAATTCATATGACAGTATACTCATATAAAGGGTTTATAATTAACAATCAGTAGTGTACCTACCTACTACCTACTAATATTCTCTATTAATTCTATTTTTTAATACTGATGAGATTTTGTAATTCAAAAAGTTTATGAGAAAAGATTATGCAAATAAATTTCTGTTCTAAAGTTCAAGAAAATGATAAAAATATGGTAAAATGATAAAAGTCGTATTTATGTGTATTTATGTTTAGTAGTATTCGTAGTATTAGTGTACATATAAGTATACTTAATACTAGTTATAGCGTTTTGTATCAAAATTTTAGAATTTTTTCAAAATCTTTGGATTTTACAACTCTATAAATCAAATAGAGTATTTGTGTTTCAAGTTTTAAATTTTAAATAATGTATTCTAGCTAAATGGTTTGCTTTCTAATCAAACGAGCTAAATTATAGAATTACTAATAGGTAATACTGTTATTGCTACAACTTTAGACTGTATTTAATCTACTAGTATATAAATTTAGGGTAGTATAAAGAGTATATATGTATTAGGTATTAGGTTTTCGGATTTTGAATTGAAAAGTCCTTTGGGTTTTGAAAGGAAAGTATATTCTTGGCTCTTTAATTTCCTTTTATTTGATGGATTTGGTTTTCCTACTACCTACTCTACTTATTATGAGTATTATTTGCAGAACCAACTACGAGTATTTATACGTAACTTATAACATAACATTTGGAATTTGGGGTTTAATTTCGTTTAGTTTTTGAGGGGAAAAGACATCTAAATAATATCCGCCCAGTTATTAATGTCAGTTTATCCATATTATGACCTCAAATAATGCCTATTATAAGTTGTAAGTAGTCTCTCTCAAATTATTAGCAAGTCAAACTTAAATGTACTTAAGCTGTCATTTAACTTAAATGACCACACAATATAGCTCTATACACCTTGCTTGTTCAGTCCCTATTCAAATTTTTAGATTCTATTTTTTGCAAATATTGACTTAAATTTAGAATAAATTACTGAAATTTTTTCAATTTATATAATATATACTATAATATAATATATGACTTATGACCTTTACTCGATGATATCATTGGTTTGGTATTCTTACGACTCATTTACAAGTAGATATACTAAATCGGAGATAAATTTCGAAAAATTTTCTACTATACTGGGTATTGGTACATACTAGAACTGATATTTTAGATGTGAGGAAATAATATTTAAAGGGAAAAAACAAGCCTCCATTTGGAATTTGAGTTTTATAATGATGATGATGATGAAGGAAGGAAGTCCTGGAATGAGAAAATTTCAAATTATCCATTAGGAAATTAAATATTAAAAGGGTTAAATTCTCAGAGATGATACTTTTTGCTGGAAAAAGTAATATACTTTTAGATTGTAGTATATTTGAGGTCAGTTTTTTTCTCAAATAAGTGTTTCCACTATTTGGCTTTTTTTTCTATTTGTATTTAATGTCCTGCCTTATCTGGTCATAAGATGGTTTTGAGATGGTTTCTCTGCCGGCTAAGTATCATAAAAGTCTCGATTATCACCAAGAGAAGAGGCTACCATAAGGGCAAAATTACCCACTTTCCTCAGCCTCACATGCTTCAAAGTAAGGCTAGAAAAAGTGTAAAATCAAGAATGAATGAGATGATTATTATGATTATCCAGTTAGCAAAGTCATCCACGAGATTACCAGGCCACTTGAAAACCAAAGAAATTGAGTTTTAGCCAAGTGTATCATTTCCAGTGGTGGTGGAACGACCAATTTCTTCCAAATTTTGAGGCAATTTTTATAGAATTTCGAAAATTGTTTTGAATTTTTAATAATCATATCATACCAAAGCTACTTTAATACACTCAAATACACAGAGTTGTATTTATGTAAGTACTACATGTAGTACAAGTAAGTATTAGTACAATAATATTCTTGAATTCATAAGTAGGTATAGGATTTTTGGTAAAATCGCCATAAGCCAATAAAATGAAGCCAGTAGATTTCCCTTTTTTCTCAACTTTCTATCTCTGAAACGAGACAAGGATACATATTATATTATCTTACAACTACTACTACTTGTCTGTGTAATACCTTGTATAAGTAGGTAGTAGATAGGTATCATGTACAATACATAGTAGTTACTATTAGTAGTAGGTACATAGTACATATTAGGTATAGTATGGTATAAATAAAAGGTAAGTATTCTACACCAGAATCTTTTTTTTTTCTTGAACAGAGGAGAGAATTGAAGTTGTACTTGTAAGTTTTTGGGTTAATTCTCGAGGGATTCACATTTTTTTCTACTTTTTTTTCTTTTTTGTTCATTCTGAGAACGATTTGGTTTCGTAGAAGTAGAGAAAAGTACCCCGCCCCTTCAAAAAAAGTACAAGGATCGCCAAAATCAAAAGGAAATGAAAAAACCCTGTTAGGTATTCAAAAATACCTATTGTATAAATCTTCCTTTGTGCTGATAAACTGTATTAGTACATTGTACACACATATAGATACTAGGTAATTAAAGTGAAAGCGATACTTCATATATTCAGCTCTGAAAAAGCCAAATAACTAAAATTATTCATGATACAATTATTGAAATGCACTTAATATAGAGGTAAGAATCGAGAATTTTAGAGCTGAATTATATGAATACATACTTGTATACAAACTTCTTAAACACACGTAAGTATAAGATATGTATAACTTTATCTCTGAAAAGAATTTTTTGCGATTTTAAGAGTTTTTTTGAACAGCCTTGCTAATGAAATACTCCGTATAAGGATATATAATATGTAATACATATAGTATATGTAAATATAAAAAACTGAATACAAAATTATAAAAAGCATAAATATTGTTGTGTGAAAACTCCATTAAGATTCATTAAAATATAAACGTAGTATAATAGAAAGTAGTTTCCGGAGTTTTTGAGATCATTTCCCTTCAACCCTTCCTCAATGAAAGCCATTACTCCAACTTTGCCTTTTAAATAAAAACAATTTAATAATTTTTTTTTCACTTTCCCCCTTACTTTTTTCCCAATTAGACCCTATCTCAAAAAATTAAAAATATTAGCTCGTTAATTTACTCCTCTATCTCTTTCGTAAAGATACTCGAATCCCTAATTGAATAAAAGTTGATATTTGGTAGTCCTAAAGTATTAGGTAGCAACCCATAATATATCAGAATTAGTAAATTCAAAAGCTGGAAATCAAAATACAGTTATCAGTTAAGTTAGGTAGATACATTTTCTTTGACATTTCATATGCAAAATTCAAATATAGCTATAATAATACTTCAATAATCAATACAAATTATACAATACACAAACCTACATATTATGTTTATATAAAAACTTGATATTTAAGAAAAAGTTTAAAAACTTTTTAGTTGTAGATTATAAAATCGGCAAAAGGGCCTGCTGCTTACATATAATATCCGTAAGTAAACATACAAGTTCCTTCAAAATTAACTTTACACAAAATTGAAATTTTATTTTACAAAAATATATAGTTCTATCTCTTGCTATGAAGTATTTATTATATACGACTAGTAGTATAACTGAGGATCTCAAATACAGGTCTAAAGTGTAAAATGTAATTTTTGAAGAATGTGTATGAAAATTAAAAACGAAGCAAAGAAAAAAAGTTTGTAAATTAAGTACTTATCTTTAGGTAGGTATAGCCTCTTGATGAGCATATTTTGTAAGTAATTAGATTCCTCGTAATACAGAAAAGGGTTGGTTTTTGTGTAGCACTACGACTAGGTAGGGTACTGCTTACTGTAGAGATATGATCAAATATAAATAGGTACTATTCGTAGTAGGTGCTAGTGCTAGTACCTAGGTATATAAAATAATATTTGTTATAAAAGGGTTCAGGACTAGGACTTGTATTGTATTGTATTGTATTTGTGTAGCCACTCTGCTCCTAATTTCAAAAGTTTTTAATCTTCCCTCTCATTCTGCTTCAGCCTGCATTAATGAAGGTATTAAGAATATTTTTAAATGACTTACCAGAAGATTACTGGGGATTAATTTCTTCAAGTCGAATTTGTTTATTAATCCATTTCATTTCTTTGAAACAACAAAGTTATCCAACAATATTATAACCTACTACTTAGCATACCAACTACTGGTACCCTACCCTACTACATACCTACTTGTATCTCTATGTAACATATGTTTATATACATGCTTGCAAAAAATAACCCTTTCTCTGAAATAAGAATCCAAAATTTACTTTAAAACTTTATAATCACTCTTATAAAAATATAAAAAAATTTCATTACTTGTTTGTAAAAAGTGTTTCAATTAAAATTTTTCCTAAATTAAATTAAATTAAATTAATAAAATCAAATACTCGTACCTATAATATAAATAGAGAGAAAAACAAATTCAAATGAATATCTGTACTGAATATACTTACTACTGATAATTAGAATAGAGCTGACTCACTCAAAAGTTGAATTCAATTTTGGTCTCGAGTGACGAAAAAGTTCCACCTGTTCTTTTTTATCGAGGGTTGATTTTCCAAAATATATATAGAATTTATACAATACCCTTTTATACGTAACAGCCAAAGCCAATAGTAATAAGTTAGTAATTTGGATAAACCACATTATTATCATGTGTCAATGTAATTTGAAATTTCATATTTCATATAGGTATCTAGCGTATTTTCAGATTAATTTAATTCACATCTTCATAGCTGGCATAGTATAGAGAGGTAGGTATATTTCATAAGTGGTTTTGTAAAAGGTAAGGTAAAAACATGGTTTTTTGTATGAATTCGTGCTGAAAAATCGAAAAACCGGTAGGCTTAATAGTACTTATAAACTATAATAAAAATATATCAATAAGGGTCGATGTTAATACAGAATAGTATAGTAACAGTAACTGGTCGATTCGATGATTTTTATCTCAAATTAAATTAAATTAAATGAGAAATGGGTGATGAAAGCATTCATAAACTTGTAATTTTATACCTAATACATATCCATACTTTTCCTACTTTGTCTGTACCATTACTGTAGTTTATTAGGCAAGTAGGTATGATATATGTACAAAATTTCTATTTAATTAAGTCCATATGGTATCTTGATATTTTACAAAAATCTAAAAGCTTATTTTTGTCATATATGTACTCTACCTATCTACACTACCTACCTAAATATTCTACCACTATTATTAGTTAGGTAAGTTTGAAATATTTGCGATTTTAAACTCTCAAGTTCAATCCCTCGATTGAGTTGTTTTATTGGTACGATATTGTGTATTTTCTTAAAGATACCTTCTAATCATATCAGTAGTCTATCAGTAGTAGATAGTATATAAATACTGAACTGATGTTTAGGCAATAATTTTCGAATGAGAATGACTAAAACGTAAATTCGAAAACTTGAAAATAAGGTAGATAGATAGATAGACAGACATGTCTCTTGTTTTCATTTATCTTTTGTCTCATCTTCAACTTCAACTTCAGCTTTTATAGTACCCTACCTATCTACCAACTACTGACTACTGATATAACGTCAGAGCTAAAAAAACTTTTGAAATTCGAGTATCTTATACTACTGATATACTATGTACTATAATAAAATAAAACTTTTGTACTAGTACCTACTACTTAAGTAGGTAGGACTAAAGGTATCTAAATATCTATCTAGATATTTTCTTGCACGCAATCATAAAGCTTGAGGATACAATGTCTATCTTCAATTTCAGAAACCGCTTACTATTACTATTCAAGTCTAAATTCTACCTACAATAGCATATAACCTCATGTAAATTCAAATATCTATTGTACAGTAAATATGTAGGGTACTTATAAAGATAGATTTACCATCAGGCCATCACTATCATCACAACCACAAGAAAATAGTCGATAATTTCCAGATAGTTTCCAGACTAGTACTGATATAAATTATATCTTTTTAATATTTCGAAAAATGTTTTTTACCATTTCTATTTTTATAACTTGTTTTTGAACTACCTACCTACTAGTTATCGAGTTATTATATAAAGTCTAGGACTAAAGATATTTATAAGGTTTTTGTAAACAATTTGATGAATTTATAAAAAAATAAAATATTTGTCAAATTTTTGACTAAAATTATTTTGCATTTATTTTTATTAGAGAAATCATTTGATTTCACAGTTCAATAATATACTTATAATGAGGCTTCAATAGAATTTTAAAATAAAAACTAAATACATACAGATTACAGATACTTAAAAAGATCTTATATTAATAAAACTTATTAGCTAAACATTTATAATAAATATACAAGTAATTAGAGGTAGCTGATTGAAGGGGGAATATAGGCTACACTTAATTACGATATGATAACAGATATTTACTAGTATGTATATTAAATTACTTACATATTACAAACATTTTATCTACGATAAATTATCCTACTAGCATTTTACAATTAAATTTTGTCATTCTTTAGTACTATTTTTTATCTTATAAGTTTAGTGGCTAACCTAATTTTAAGTTTAAGTACATTAATTTATCAAAGTTCAAATTGCATTTTTGGCATCATGTATTTTATTTTAACGTATAAATAATACTACCTATTCAAGTTAGACAAAAAACCTACAAATTTCGATGTACTTATTTATTCCACAAGAATACTTAATTTATATCTACTTATTCTCGATCAAAAAATTTGAAATTATTTCAAAGTAAATTATCGGAATACTTATTAATACTGATTTTGGTAAAGATGTTTTTAGGGAACTTAAGGGCAGGGCCTTAAGTTTCACATTTGAATGACAAAGGTATTTGTATTTATTTCTAACTATTATAAAATAAGTCTATCTAGCTTGTTGATTGATGTCTGACTTCAAAATCCAAAATTATTCGAATTTTTAATTTCGAATTATATTTTTTTTAAATTTAATCTGGTTATAAAATTCAAGGTAAATTTGTATTGCTTTAGAAAAATGTTTAATCATTCTAAATTTAGTTTCTACGAGTAAATATATAGGTAGAACTAATGTTGATATGTGTATATTCTACTAAGGTATAACACAATTAAATCAAAGTTATATAATTTACCCTGTTTTTGATATATTTGGTTAAGAACTAAATGGACTTGAGATAGGATAAAAACAGTCTAATTTTACGTCTAGATTTGAGATCTGAGGTGTGAGCAAATTTATTTGACAATAGGTTCAATATCATTTTAGTTATTATTGGTTAAGAAATACCTTGTTATACGGTAGTATTTATTTTTAAATTTTTCTTTAAAAAGGTACCTAAATATTTAAAAATTATATTTAAGCATCTATTTATAACCTTACACTACACAGCATATTTCACTAGAATACTCGTAATTATAATTTATATTATTTATAAGCTAATTTAGCATTATTTTCTTATAGCTACCTAACCTACCATATTTGTCTCAATTACACAGTTTCATAAAGATACATACAGTACTTACATATTATGTAGGTACCTTATTGGTATTACGAATACCAAGAATGGTTTTATAGAATGCAGTATATATGCAAAACTCAAGTAGTTTCAGGGACCATCAGTAGTAGGAATTCGATCGATAGGTAAAAGGTAGGCTACTTAATACTTCATTTGAAAAAATTTTGATTATTAACATTTTTAAACTTTTTTCCTTGCAATTACAGAGTATGACCGAAATCTTTAAACTGAAATCTAAAATTAACTTTTTTTGACAATAACCTGCAATTAAATCAAGTCTAAAATGAACTAGACTCAAGTCGAGATTAGGAGCTTATTTCGGGTGAAAAACGAAAGGACTTGATCATTTATTTAAAGGGTGGATACATATAAATAGGAGCACTACTGTAATACTAGTAGTAGTATTGTACTAGTAGTAGTAGAAAGAAATGAAAGTTAAGTAATATTTAAAGAGGTTTTAATAAATTAAGGCTTATTCAATTACTTAGTAGGCGCTCCCTAACCTACATGTACCCTACCATACATAACTAGGTATATCTTCTGGTAGATATAGGTTTGGTACATATGTATATATATGTACCCACAGTACATATATAATATATGTACTTGTGTATAAATTGTATAAATTTCTCTTTTTTTTCTCTGACCTAGAACTTGGAACCATCATTAACTATTAGTTTAGCTTAACAATAGTACCCTTACCCTTACTTATGTATGTATGTATGTATGTAGTTGTGGTAGTACTTAACCTATAGTATTAGTTATACATAACCTATTCTATTATTAAAGCTCAAGACTGAAGGGAATTACATATACATGTGAATATACATAACTATTTAATCAAAAACTTACAAATTAAATCAACATTTGAGACAAAATTTTATATTGCCATTTACCTTCATCATTTTTCTCAGAAAACTCAATCGTTAATTGTTTAATTGTCAACTATTACTATTAATTGTATGCCTGTACAGTTCAGTAGGTCTAAACATTGTAAATTGTAGTAGTATTTATCTATTACATTCTTACATTTCATTCACATTCACATTTAAATTAAAATTTAATTTCTAAACTGACAAGGGAATAGACCTTGATGTGCCCCTAATCTTAGTATAGATATGACATAATCATAATACAATACAAAGATGCATTATCAATAGGAGAAATTTATTTGTCAATTTAACAAGTTCTCGAAATAGAACAGTTTTTGTGACGAGCAGGGTGACGAGCAGGGTTAAGAAATAGAAATAGTATCTGAGAAATTGGAACTAAAGGGTGGGCCCTTTAGTTAGTTATAAAACAATTTTGCAAGATTCATTCCAAATACCGTAATGCTATTTGGGATGAAATTTTGACCTCTTAAAGGGTCAAACATCCTGGTATTTCAAGTACCTCTGAAAGGTATTAGATTATCAATTATTGTTAAAATAGTGCATCTTAAGCATAAGGATTGCATATTAAGGTGTAGGGGCGTATCGAGGTCTATTCCGTTGTAATCTCTAATATTTGAATGAATATTCATAATTCATAAACTACATTACACGCCGAGATAAACTCTATATATCTATAAGATATAGTAGGTACCTTACCTATGTTTGTAGTAGGTAGTAAAGAAAATAATGTAAAATTATTAATAAGTTAGTAAATAAATAAAAAGGCACACATGTCTTTGACTAGTAGGCTACTGGGTATGCCTAAATTATCAATAAGTGTGTGTGTGTACTTTTTCAATAACTTAATATGTAATACTAATACTTATTATTATTATTAGTAAACTAGAGTACCCTACCCTACAGAAATATTAATATTTAAAGGGTAAATGAATGAAGCCATCACTTTCTCAAGTTGTTACTCAGCTCATATTGAATTATTGAAATCATATAACACTTTTTGATTGTTGACCATAAATTACTAGTATAGTACTTTCATTTTCAATTCATTTGTCTTACTCTAATTATCTTCTCTAACTATATTTACTAATTTTGTAATTTAACTTACATTTACACATTAGATCTAGTTTGTTCATATTTATACTTTGGTATTTTAATTTAAAACTTTTCATAAAAATTGTACTAAAACTATCTAGGTATTCTTTAGTAGGGTAAGTAGTATCTATATACCTATACCTACTGTATAGCATTAGTAGTAGGGTGCTCTATATTAATGATAAGTGCAATAAAATTATATTTAGGAGATTTTAGAAAAAAATCCTTATTTGAAGTACCTACCTACCTTTTATCGATATTTTCACAAAAATTATGAAAAATTTGCTAAAAAAAACTAACAAATCGAAAGACAAATATGAAATAAGAACTTAAGATGAGAGGAAGGTGAGAAATGAATTAAGATTGTGATTAACTTATTGTTTTTTTAACTTACCTACTTTAACCTTTTTGAAAATGTAGATTTTGTACAAACCTAAATCTAAGTAGTTATGTTATTTTTCATTGAATTTACTTAGGGTATTTTCTTAAGCTTAAAATATTTATATGGTTGAAGCAACTTGTTTTTGGCTTAAATTTCTTTCATTATATCATGTTCCCTCTGAGACTAGAAAATTACATTTTATCATCAAAAATCGATGATTTTTTTAAACATCTTCTTAAGAATAAATAGTATTTAAATCTTAGCATATATTATCTAAATTTTTGTCTAAAAACTGTACTGATACTCATACTACTGTATAAGAAGTATCTATTGGAATGTATTATTAAGCGCTATACAAATACACGACAAGTTAACTACAGTTATTTAATTCTAGAATTTTTAGAAATAAATTTCTAGAATTTAAAATATAGAGCATAGTTAAATATATACACATGATGGCTACTTATAGTAATTAGAACTTGTGCTAAAATAGGGATCCTTTGTTTTCAAATTTTTTTTTATTTTATTATCTAAACCTAACCTAAACTACACAAGTATTTACAGTACTGATACTAGTACAACTACTATTTATGTATATAAGTAGATATAAAAAACAACTATACTTTTGTATTGCAATCGGAAAAGATATCACGTATTTCTAGGGGTAGTAGTTGGTAGTAGTACTTATAGTACAGATAAAATAATACTTACGTAATCTTTCTCATAACAGTCGTAGTGGTGGAATTGTGGTATTTTTATTGGTGAATCGAAACTTTCTTCAAAAATTGGGAAAAACTCCCCACACTCTTGTGTAGGAGGATAGAATGTTAATATGAATGAATTTGAATTTTTCTTTTGGTTTTCCAGAGAAGAGAACTTTTGATTTTTGGGTTTTTTTTTGTGGTTTTATTGTGAATCTTCAGATGAAGTGTTGGGGGTGTATGGTCAGTGTTGTGCCGCGAATTTCATTCGTTTCTGTTTCTGTCGTTGATTGCAAAACCAGACTCGGACCACATTCTTTTTAAGATCCAACTTCTCGGCAATGGCTGCAATTTTTTCGCCAGACGGCCTTGGCTGCACTGCAAAGTAGGCTTCAAGTGACCGCTTTTCCGGGGCTGCGATCGAGGTCCGCTTTCGTTTTTTCTCGCCAGCTGGCAGGACGTTGGGCGCGTCTGGGTCGCGTCTTTTGCTCCGTGCCTGAGCCTCTGCTTCCTCCAGCCAGGCTTGCAGAATAGGTTTCAGAGCGATCATATTGTTGTGAGAAAGTGTCAGAGACTCGAACCTAAAATATACATATAAAATGTTAAAATATACAATTTTTTATGTATGGATTTGTCTAATCTATCAATGAACTTCGAAGTACTATAGATATTTTGGTCTCAGATTACTTAAATGTATGTGTAAATATACCACTGGGCTCTAGATACACTACATTGTATCCATAATCTCCCATTAAAAGTTTTTACGGACACATTGTATAAAATTGAAATTCAAAAACATAAAGGTTATTCCAAAATCAGTTATTTTATCCTAAAACAGGAGAATACTAATTTACTTAGGAATACAAATGAGATTGCAGTACCCTACCTAAGTATCTACGGACTGCTGTCTATCTAAAACACCTTTGTACTATATATTTTTGAAAATTTCTCTTGTCTATAGACAGAGTGGATTGTAAGGGTATATTGGAAGAAGGGTAAGATCAAAGGGTCAAGAGTAGAATTTCAATGTTGTGTGTAAATTACCTGCATATGGTGGATTGTGAGAGTGCCCCGACTCCGGGCAGTTTGAGATTTGCGAGGGCTTTGCCGACGTCCGCCTGAGTGACACCGAGCTTGATCCGACGCTGCTTGAATCTCTCGGCGAAGGCCTCCAGCTCCCTTGGGTCAGTGTCCGTGTCCTGGAACGCCAAAAAGTGCATTTTAATAAGCTACTGCCTTTTCACTTGGACACTTTTAAATATACCAGTAGGCTCTCATAGGCAGGTATATTTAGTATATATTTACGTAGGTGTAGACCAACCTTTCGATCTTTTAATGTTTCCCATTAGGTAGGTACCTACTCTATTTTTGATATTGAACATTGAAATACTTTTAAGAATAAGTATAAAAGTAAGAATTTAAGGATAAAAATCTGGGATTTCATAAAGATAGGCATTCTGCATTACGGTCTACAGTGCTTGTTGCCTATATTTACAATATGGATAATATGGATAATATGTCTTACTGGGTGCATGCCAACAGGCGGATGTCCAGGATGTCCAGAGTGTGGGTGTCCGTGAGGATGAGGGAGGGACGGGTGGTTGGCCGCAGCTGCCATCATCGAGTTCATGGCTGCTGAGTGTGTGTAAACTGAGGAACTATAAATAAATATACAAAAAAAAATATTTAGCTAAGAAAACTCAGATTTTTGTGTAATTACGGATGAATTTGTCCATGCGAGTGGGAATGGGAGACGGCGGCTGACTCTGTGGACATGGGTCCCAAACTTGTCATCATTGTCGTCGACGAAATCGGATCCATCATGTCCAATCCATCCATGTGACCCATCTGCATCTTCACATAATCCTGTTAACAAACAAAAAAACGTGCTCAGAAGGGCCAGAATAAACTTTGAAATGGAATTCAAGATCACCATCTAAAATCTTAGGTATCAGCTTAATCATTACCGTCAACACACTTTATATTATGATAATCATGTTTTTGGCTTTTGTCTTACAATTATTTACATATTCAGTTAGCTTAGCTTCAAAATTACATGAGATATGTCTATTAATAAGTTCAATCTTTTTAAAAAATAGTGGATTTTTGGCGGTAATGACATTGAGATATTAATATAGTAAAACCTCTCTTTATAAGCAACCTTCTTGGTTTTTTTGAGTTTGTTACAGAGAAGTTTTACTGTACAAGGTCTTAATGGTTGATCTAGGCTTGTGTAATAGATAAGCAAAACTACCTACTAATTCTAAATTGTGAAAAGTTATATAGGTAAATAATGAAAGTGATATTGTTGCATACATAGTCTCTTGAACTGACCTGGTGTGGCCTGGGGTTGTGACTGGGGTGGTGGGGTGGGGCCATACTGGGGTGGTACATCATGTCGTGCTTCAGCTGTGGGAGTCCAGAGACGGGCGATGAGGCTCCCGGGTGCTTGCTGATGTCCACCAGTGCCTCCGCCCGACTCAGCAGCCCGTCGTTCAGCCCAGAGAAAAGGTCCCCCTTCAAATACATACAATCGAAATTCTTTTGAGCAAGACACTCATCTCTGAGCCTCTCTTACGTCACAATAAGTCTTTAATTTTAAACCTAATTACTTTAACTAATCATCTCTGAAATATCAGATTTTATGTAAAATCTGGTATTTAAAATACATTATAATTACTAGATTTACATAATATGATACAATTTAAATTCAAATACAAATACAAATGTCAAACAATACCTACTTGGACCAGTATGAGACCTTTATACCTACATAGGTAGGTAGGTATAAAATAAATTTCAAAAATAAAATATGTATTTGCTTTTACTAGAGCTGTAACAATGAATGCTCTTTGTTGTTGATTGATTTAAGCATATAAGCCTAAGGCTACCTGTTTTACAAGTACATACTACATACTACTGCTAGTACATAGCTCTGCAGTACAAAGTACTAGTACTAGTACTATTTGATTTGGACAATGGGAGCTCACAAGGGATCATAGAAAAATACACAGAGAAAATGCAGGGATATAAAGAAAGGAAATATTTTGCATTCAAATATTCCTAACCCCCTCAGATTTCAACTTTGACTCGTATGTACTACTACTACTAGTAGCAATACTAATAATAATTTTTATAAATTATAAAGTAAGTACCTTACTATACTTATACTACCATATGAGCAACATTTTATTTCTAAAACTTGTGAAAAAAATCCTTTTAAATCCGTCTATATTCTTTTGCAAATATACTTTTAGTAGACTTAAGGTATTATATCAGTACATGCATAAGTACTTATAGAGTAGATAAGAAAAATTCAATCTTTTTCTACTGAGCAATTCATACTTAACTTTATCTGAAAGATTCTAAAAAGATTTTTATTTTCTACTTTTCATATTATTATAAGTACTAGAAGTTTGAGTAAGAAAAATCGCTTTCAAATTCATAAGTGATTCTATTCGAGCTTGAAAAAAAGATTTACTTGTACATGCTTTCATACAATAGTACTAGTACTATTTTGTATGAATAGACCTACAAGGGCTTTTTATATTTGAAAAGTTCACCTGAAATAAATAAGTGTTGAAAGTACTACTGCTATGTAGTAGTAGTAAGGAAAAAGTTGAGAGTAGAAAAACTTACTTTTATTATAAGTATATGTAAGTACCTACCCTAGAACTTCGAGCCTATAAGTATGTAATAGTAATAATATAATGTATGCATACCTATAAATTTGTTTGGGCTATGCAAAAAAGGGTAGAAAGTAGAAAAATATTTCAGTTTGAAAATTTCTTCATATTTATCAGCACTATCAGTAGTAGAGCGAAAAGTCTGTATACCGCATTTCCTTCTCGAACCAAATATTTTATATTTTTATTTCATTGTAAGTGTAAGGCACTGAATTTGGAATCGCTGTAAATACCTTGGTTGTGTTTAGAAACTAGTTCAATCTATCTGTCCCCTTAAATCCTTATCGAGCTATTATATATAATATATGAAATTTTGAACAACTTAAAATATATCTATAGGTATTTGTAAAATATATCTAGGTTTTCTCTCTCATAAAGCCCAAATTTCTCAAATAAAAATAAAAAATTAATTTAAAAAACTGTTTAAAAAACAAGATACTAGAAATAATACCCAGAAAATTATAATTTTTAGAGCAAATTTGTAAACTTTCCTTGAAAAAGGCTCTAGGATTATAGCCTAAAATGTACTGTATGAATAAGTTCGATTGTAAAATAAGTAGGTAGGTAGGAGGAGAGGGGAAAGGTATTCTCGAATCTGAATATTGGATTCTCATATTTTAAGTATATTTTATTTGGTAAAAGTACTACTTGCTTTCTTCATAACGATACGATGTTTGCTTCTATCTGTATACCTATGTGCTTTTATACAAGCTTTGAATCAGCGTAAAAAAGAGATTAAATAGTATTAGGTGCTTTCTCGCAATATATTTATGTATTTTATGTATATGACTCGCATAATGTAATCTAATGGCACTTTAAAACTCTTCGATTCCAATCTTGTGCATTTATCTACATACCATAACCATACTTTTACTTATACCGATGCCATGGATATTTCTGTGTAAACTTATCTGCTGATTCGGATTTTGAATTCCATCATTCACTCACTCACTCAACTTCTCCAACTTCTCATTAATCATTCAGATTCTCTTTCACGAGCATTCAATTGACAACTCAAATGGCTCAAAATCTCCTTTTTTTCTTCAAAATAGAAATATTCCCCATTTAAAGATGTATTTTTGTAATAATACACTTCATATCCCTATCCCCCCTTTACCTTTATGATATGCAAATTCAAATTCTAATATTCCCTGAAATAAAGTACTATCAATTCTCAATCATACTACTCTACTACGAGTATAGTACATGCAAAATTACACAATCAATCTCGGAAATCTACTACAATACTATCTATGACTATGACTATGAATATGACTATGACTATGAATACCCTACCTATAGTATTCTTAATTCATAGTCTGCTTATCAACATTATAGTTTAAGTACTTATCTAGGTATGTATTCTATTTTTTAATATAAAAGAAATGTGGTTGACAAAAATAGAGAAATGTGAGTTTAGAAAAAAATTCCATATAATCTACTTGTTAAGGTTAAGATACATTTACAATATTAGTTTCTTATAAAAGGATCGATAAAATCTAGTAATGTAGTGGGTACATACTATACCTATACCTACCTACATATCTACTAGTATGTTATTTTATTTCCTTTTTAGTATTTTAAAACTATATTTTAAAACATAAATGATATGTTAGTACTTACTACCTGGTCAATTCATAAACTTTGAAAAGTCTATATTTTAAATAATTTTAAAATTTTAATTACTAAATTACTTGTATTTTTCTAATCTATAGTATATTAGTAGTAGGTAATACAAAATATCTTAGTCAAATGGATGAAAGTATGTATGTATATTTGTATCTGTAGGTCTTAAAAAAGGTCATTTTTGCCATTGACAAGTTAAACTTGCTCGACCTACGATACAACCCATTAGGTATTCAGTATAGAGTATTGACATTTGGTGGGAAATTTCTCAAGAACATCTATTACCGAGTACAATCAGGGTTTTCCCCTGAATTTTTCAAACGAACAATTATTTGTACTTACTACTTGTATTAAACACAGTTATTTGAGGGTGGAACCAGAAAAAAATTCATAATTCAACTCTCACCTACTTAAGTACTTACTCTTACAGTAGTAATGAGTACAAAAGTTTTTTTTCTTTTGTCCTCAAAATCGGTAGTTGTTTGTAAATCTTTCAATAAAAATGACTGGAATTCAAATACTATTAGAGTAGTGCAAATAATAGAAAACTCCAATCAATTTATTTATGTACGATTTGATTTTTTCAATTAACCAACGCCAACAAATTACATAATATGTACTTTAACCTTCGTACTTTTACTTCTCATGTAAATATCAATATAGTTACTTAAGTGCAACTTAAATTTCTGTAGAAAAGTATAATTTAAAAAAAAAAAAAAAAAAAGTGAGATTGTCTGTACTTTGAGAGATTGATTCAAAGTCTGAGATTGAAATTGAAAGTGGATGGATGGGGTACTTAATGTGTACATTGGTTTACTTTTATTTTCGTTTTTACTTCCATCTCAAAATACTTAAAATACTTTGTAATAAGTGCTCCTCTATCTAGGGAAGGGCTATAATATGTATGTATGTATATATATGTATAGTTTATTTGTGTATTTGTGTATTTGTTTCTTGGAAATGGAAAAAGGGAGGGAAATAAAGTAAATGGCTATGATGCAGTGGGAAACATGTACAAATTACCATTTCATCTGATCTTGAGAAGCTTTGTATTTAATACTTAACTCGAAGACTCAGACCAGTCATATACAGAGTTGTATACACTGGGTCTTTTCAAATATCATTCATTGTCAATTTTTTTTTTGATATCCCAAAAGTCAAAATCTTAAGAAAAATTCAAACGAAAAAGCCTAAAATTTTTAAAATTTTCCAACAGATTATACATGCTAATTAACTATCATAGAATTCAATCCAATTTAATACATTTTTGCATAAATATTTACTTATAAATTTGATCCAGAATAGATATTTTCAAGGCTTAATTATATGAATAGACTAATAAAAGATCCTACTCATTTATTACAATATTTTGAGATTGTGTATTTACATAAGGTATACCCTATAGATTTCTTAAGTTCAAGCATTAAATAATTACTCGGATGTAATTTCACTTTCTTCTACATATAAATAATATACTAAATATAGATAGGTAAACAAAATGTTTCAACTTTTAAACAATAAAGAATCCAATTTTTCTGATGATAATTTTTTAACTACGAGTAGGTACTAATCACTCTGAGAACCTTGCTTTGTATGATCGAATTTAACATATTCGTGGTATATGTAATAGAGATAGGTAGGAGAAATCTCTAGTGTTTATTGGTTTTACTACGATATACCTATAAGTAAAAAAAATTCAAAATGATCGTGATCACCTTAAAAAACAGGGATTTTGACAAGCCTGGTAAGATATAAGTAGTGTATTACTACTTACGATTAGACTATAGTGTAAAGAGCAAATGGATAAAGTTCATCATCGAAAGTTTTTTGAGTTAGTGTTTGGAATCTTTTTGAGGGGAGAATCAGGTCGGTTGGTTGTAAAAGTAAAAGTGCATCTGATCCAATCCACATCTATTTTTTGAGTCAATCAGCTGAGTCCCTCAATTCAATTTGGGATTTTTGTTTCGAGATCCAATCCTCTTTATCATTCCTAATCTCGTTAAGATCAAGTATGTAGTACGAGTCAAAACCAACTCTCAAATAAACCAAATCTAAACTATACCTTAAAGATATACCTAGTTAGTCTAGATGTTAGGGTACCCTACTATTTTTCCCTTGAATAATAATAAAAATCATGTAATAAAAAATATTACAATCTATTGTAGAATTATTGGCTTAATACATTTTTGGTTACTGGTTTATCATATTTGTCAATTATAATTTATCAATAATCACAGGCTTTACAAAATTGATTTACTTTCATGACGAGAGCACTTCCCCTCTAGTAGTACATATTATAATGATTTGACAGATTCTATTCAAAAGTCAATTGAATGGTTTTACATCATAGAATGAACAAATTGATTTGAAAGTCATCGATAAATAAAGGAAAAAAATCCAAACTTGGACAAATCCGGAGATCCTTAAATTGTAAAATTGTATTATTAGAATGCTTTTTATCAGTATTGAACACCTTTAAAAAAGTGTAAAAAAAAGTAGGTAGATATCGAAAATCGAGTGGTGGTATATGATGTCAGTTCACAAATGATGGGAACACTGGCAGGCTTGGCCACCGAATGACAAGTGCAAAGTCCCATTACAATTATTCAGCGATAGAGATAGGAATTGCACTTTACAGTATTTTATTAGCTCGTATTCAAAATCACAAACTGGATCAAAAACTTCCAGCTGAATGTTCAGAGAGGTACATATTCTTATCTCAATTTTCAATTTGAAATCCTAGATTTTGGTAAAAATTATAATTCAAAATCTGTTTAATTCTATAGTTTACATTCTTACTCTACTAAATGCAAGAAGTGCGATTTGAAAAAATTTAAAATTCATTTCGAGAGCTTTCCGGACGACTATAGTAAGGTCTGTAGTAAGGTCTAATGATCCACTATAATAGCCCGTCCAAAACCATAATTATTATTGCCTTTGCCTGCCTGCCTGAAAATCAAGGGCTTGCTATCAATCAATATGTTACAAATAATAGTAATAGTAGTAAATAGTACAACAACAATACTCCGTACTTGAAATATATTTACTACATATACTCGTAGTAGGTTTAAGGGAATAATTCGGGTATTTGTATTTGTATATCACACTCGGCCCTTTCCCAGTCCAGATGTCCTGGAGTCCTCATTTAACCCTTCTTTCCGCCCTCAAAATACAAAATAATAAATTCAATATACCTGCCTACACTACATGGGTTTTGTATATCTAACTACCTACCTTTTCCTTTGATTCAACACTACCTATCCATGGATATATCCGATAATCCGATTAAATAATCCTTAATTCTCACTTGAATTACTCGTACTTACGAATGCAAAAGTAGTACACACCTACTTATTATAAAAACAGTATAGGTATATGTATAAACAATCTCTCAAGTGGGCATAAAAAAGACTCGAATATATATCTTTACATATACCTACATATTATTATGCTGTATGTAGGTACTAGATGCTTACCGTATACTCTTGAGACCCTATTTTTAGTCACACAGTAAAAGTCTTCGGAACATCAGATATAATATATATGTTCATAAGGTTAGTACAATTATATAGTATATAGATACAATAATTTTGATGAAACCTCATGAAGATATGAGGTTTGCATCTTTTGTGTATATTTTCAAATACCTAGCCGGACAAGAATTATATCTGCATTACTCACTTTCTTTGAGCCGCATTATATCCTCACTTATGTGATATCATTCGAATCGTACATACTTTACAAAGCTAATGCTGATGATTTTGAGCTATTTTACGGTATGACTACGAATGTTGTTTCATAAAACAGTGTGGTACCTATTGAAATGTAGGTACTTGAGAAAGTTTTATTTTTTTCTTTCTTTCTCTATTCAATTTATTTCGAGTGCAACTTTGAATTCAAAGAAGGTGAAAAAAGCGAATACAAAATTTTTATTTTTTATGTATGCATACTTTTATACATTTATTCAGTATATTTGAGAAATATTTCAGGTAAGTAAGTACTAGTTTCAACTAGGTATATAAGTAATAAGTATATGTAAATGTAGATATTATGTATGTAGTAGGTACAGTAAGCAAGGAAATCAATAGGCGTGGTTGTGGGGAATATAAATACATTTTACTAAATCAATGAAAAGGTGAGTTTCAATTTGAATTTGAATTATGGGGAAAAATCAATAAGCTCAACTCTTCAATCTATCTACTGGTTGGTAGAGAGCTAACAGTATTTCTTAAGGGCCCAAATATAAAAATATTACTACTAGGTATTTAATTATTCGAATTCTTATTATTACATTTACACAGAGGTAATGTATTACGAATTTTCAGATATTTAAAAATTCGAGATCCTAAAATAAAAGCTAATCATTTTCAAAATTTTTGAGATATTTTATTTAACTAGACTAATCTTAGGTATGAAAAATAGGACCCTTTTTCATAAAGTAGGATACTTCTGGTAACTAGTGTTAGAACTTGAGGACTTTTACTCTTGTTTTAGTACTTTTGAACTGTAGTTATTTCTTTGAAATTTGTATTGAATGGTTTGAAATTGAGTGATGTTGTTTATTAGGAAAGAATTATTAATACACGACCTTGTTCTTGTTAGATTTACTTATTTAAATATTATCAAATATTAATTTGTACTTTTGCTTTCACTTTGAAAGCCCTGACTGACTGAATATTTGAAGCAAATTCAATATTTAATATGCGGGTGGTCAGTGCCGCTTATTTGTAGTAGTTGTACTATACCATACTTAAGCTAGAATTCATAGTCATAATATAATCATGTACTACTAATAGTACCTATACTATACTGTATCTGTAGTACTAGTTTAGTAGTACTACAGATATGAATAAATTGTAGCCAACTTAACTTAACTTACAACATATTAAGTATTAAGCAAATACTAATAGTTAGTCGCTGCTTGTACAACATCACATCACTAAACTTACTACATTATTCACTAAATACTAAATATTTATAATATGAATTCAATGAAAGGTTTACTCAAAAATAACTTGTTTATAATAAGCCCATTTAAATATACTTATACTTATAATCCATACTATACTATATCGGTAGTAGGGTTCTACCCATATAGTAGAGTATGTAGAGAAATTGAATGGAATTAAGAATTTATCATTAATCAATTATGCATCAAGTTTGATGCAAATTTTGATATGAGATAAGAATTTATTTACATTTATCACATTAGAAAGGTCGATTAAAATCTTTTTTTTTACTCAAGAACAAGTACCTACAAACTTACCTTCATAATTATGAATTATGAATTTTTAAGTTTTATGATTTCGATTTCGATTTTAAGCATAAAATTTTCATAAGTTTAACTTTCATAAGACCAGTATTTGTGTCATATTATTCAGACTATTACAAATCCTATTATAATTTACTCATGAGTATCTACATAAAATTTTCTAGGCATGTCATAGCTTTAGTAGTAGGTAGTAGATATTGAGGCACTTTAATTTAACGATTACCTGATTATACTTTTATTTATTTGAAAAATGATACATTATTTTAAGTATTTTATTGATCGCTTATGCAACTTTATATGGAAATTGTAGAGAAATTGTGAAGACTTGTGTAGTCGTAAGTGTACGAGTACCCTACCTATCGTATGGTGGGCTGGAAAAATGATATCAAAGTCTATATAAACTGGCTTAAGTATGAATATGTATGTATTAACAGTATACGAGCATACCTAACCTGTCTAATCGTAAGTAGATATGAAATGAAAGTCAGGCTAACTAGTTTAAGTAAGACTGAAATAATACAAATACAAGTCCCCATTTAAGTAAATAACTATGCATGTTTCAGTTTCTAATACCTACTGATATAATAGTAGGGTACAGTTAAATCTAGCTATACTGTAATAAGACTCTCAGTAACTCGAGACAAATGGTTTTATAAAGAGTCTAGATCTAAAAAAAAAGTTGGAATTTATGACCTGAAGTGTGTCTTATAACGAGGTTATACTCTATTTACTTAATAGGAGTAGTGTTTTAGTCAGTGGTATAATGATTTGAATTTGAGAAGTAAAAGAAGTTGGGAAGAGTCAATAGAGTAAGTCAAGTCAGTCAGTTTAATACTTACTACTGATACTAGTACCTTACTAGTATTCCTATATCAACATAAAGTAATGTAATGCAATCTAAATGTAATACTGAATACTTATATCTACATAGCTGTAGATACTGGTATTCACATGATGATGATGTTAATGGTTTGGTGAACTGCGAAATTGACTTTATGCTAAATTATTCACAACAACTTAGACTCATCGTCAGTGAGTAGGCCTAGATTTATGGAAAAACTCAAATTCGAATTGGTAAGTATATACTTACTCAAATATACTTAGGTTATAACTTATATCGAAAGTCACGAACTTTTCCTGCCAAAAAACTTGCCCAATTTCTTCTCAAATACCACACTTAATATTAACTCATCAAATCACTCATCATCAGAGTCATTACTACTCCTTATAGTACCTAAGTAGTACTATTGAAACCATTTAAGTCTTCATCAATCATCATTTCTTTCTTGAAATTGAAGGCAATTTAAATGCTAATGGAATATATCTATCTAATTTAAAAAGAATTAATTCTGAAACGATTATTACGGTTGACAATCATTGTCAAATTTATTATCTAATTACAAAGTTTATAATAGACAGTAGGTAAGTATTTCGTATGTATACTGGTACCTTAAGTATGAAAATTGAAAATTGCTCCCCATTTTTTGCATAATTTATTGAAATTTTAATTAATTTTTTTGTAAAACTTCAAATCGGCCCAAAACAAAAAATAAAACTCTTTTAACCACTTTTACACATGAAGGATTTTAATTTTGATTTCAGACTAGGCTAAAAGTATACATAAGGTATACCTTTATAAGCATACTTATTTAAGTATGTATGTGAGGAGTAGTAGATTAAATGTGTCGTGTCTTTTCATACTAAATATTTAATTCCACCAGATTTAGAATTCAATTTAACAACTTACTTTTGTCTAATACTTATAATCATAGTAGTAGTAGTAGGAGTTGATTAAGGAGCTGGGCTGGCGAATAATTAATTGAATAAACAGGTTTAAATATTTCTGAGCACTTCGTGTCGGTTTCCCGTTTTTTTTTCTTTTATTTTGCGGGATATGTATCATCTGTGTAGACACTTGGTTAAATAATAATGCAATATATTTATCATTTATAAGGTTTATAAGGACGGCATTTGGGTATTTGAGGACGAGGAAAAGATTTTGGGTGAGTTGATGCGAGAATTTTGGTCTACTGCTATTTGGTAAGTGTAAGTATGGGGTTGAGTAAGAGGCCATGAGGCCATGCATAGTTAAAGGGCCCAGTTTATATTTAATGAGCCTTCTACTCCAGTCTTTACTTATACTATGTTATAAGTACTACATGAGTAGTAATACTGTAGTACTTATAGTAAATGTATGAGAAAAGGTGTTTGGGTCAACACTAAGCTGATTTACTTAAAAGACACAGAGCCTAACTATCAAGGGCAGTATTAACTTACATTAACTCATACATTAATAATACCTTCACATTTAAATATTTAACTGACTCGAACCGCCCAGCCACACTAACACTAACTCGATACGAACCATTTAAACTCCCTTTAAACATCTTAATACGACTACTTACTTACTTTACTTACTTACTTACTACTCACTACTTCTACTTCTACATAACAAACCTAATATTCTGATACCATACAGATACTTTACTTTACAAGATTAAAATCACTATTAAGTGATTCACACTAAAATTTAATGTCATTACTACGCGAATTGATATAATTTTTACTCCAATCAGATTCACAATATATGTATATTGGTGAATATATAATATATTCACAATAATGCCTAAACTTAGAATTACTAATATAACTAATCTTAAGTAAAAAATACTCATAAAAAATCTCTATTGATATGCTCAATTTGGTAACTAAAATTAATTAATTTAGTTTAAATTGATGCAAACTTTCAGATGACAGTTTTTTACTGTCAGTAAACCATACATATATCTACATCTACTAGTATCACTACTTAAAATTATGATAAATTGTATTTTGAAGGTTCTGAGCTTGTTGGTTTTTTGCATTTGTCTAGAGGGACTAAAGTATTATTTAATGATATTCTATACTAGAGAGATTATCGGATGAGAAGCTGTGCATCTGATGGCACTTAATCTGTTTTTGAGGCCCAACAATTCCTCGACAACCGACCTCTGGTTTTGGCCAAATGGATCTTGAGATGGCCATGAATTATTCATCTAACGTCCCGAACATCTCCACCATTTGGACAAAATCCTCGCTCTTTTTATCCAAGAAAAGAAAAAAAAACCGCAGACTTTCTGCGCCCGCCCCCTTCTAGTACTACATAATAGTACATACAAATATACTATAGTACCTTGTCTTGTATCAGTACTACTAATAGTAATACCTAAGTACTTTATTTTCTGATGTACCTTCTATGTAGGTAGTAGGTACTTACTGAATTTGTACTTGTATGGTTCTAAAACTATTTCATATAACTATCCTTATTTTATTTACAAGTAAACATTCTTTTATTTCTTACTCAAATTTATAAAATTTTCAGCCTTACAAGCAATTACAATATCTATGATAAAAGTACTTAGGTACTTAATATTGAAATACTAAACTAGAAGTAATATTGAAGTAATATTTTGGACCAATATATCCATTGTAAAAGAGGATTTAGAAATATAAAACAATTTGGATAATAGGAATGATCTTTTCAAATTGAAATTTTTGATGGTTCTTTAAAAAATGTGTATAATTTTGTATGACTTTGTGAAAGTTTAAGTTGAATCAGAGGATTTGCTTACTTGTTTAGTAAAGTAGATAAATACCTAGTCGGAAGTAATCGTTACAACTGATACTATTATAGATTCTAGCTTCTAGACGTAAGTATATATTATTTTTTTATAGAATTTTTCCATGGTCTGATAAGAAAGCCTCTATTATCAAATTACTCTCTATTTTAGACGTTATCATGATACTGATATTGTGGGCTCAGGATTTGATGTTGGTACTTTATACACACATTTTTACGTAACTTTATCTGGAAGAAAGACATATTTGATGGATCCCTTTGTTTACGTCCTTTCAATTCCAATAAAATTTCTTTGAAATAAAAACTCAATCCAAAATACATACAAGCACAGTAAAGTATCTTTCATAAATAGGTAGGTACTACTGATACTGTAGAGCAAGTAAATATTTCTGAGAAATCTGAACTTTGTAATTTTATGAAGAATGAAATGTTAATAGGGATAATATCAATAAGTACCTTACAAACTACAAATATACTTTCTTAATACATTGTGAAAAACATATTACAAAATTTATATTTTCCTAAATATCTTATGAAAATTTTGAAGAATTTAAATACAAAATGTCTAGGCAAATTAGATTTGCAATTTGTTGGATTTGAATTTTTATTCTTGTGATTTCATTTTTGATTGATATTTTACATTTAACCAGTCAGATGATAAATAAATTATATGTATTTTGGAGACATTTGAAAGGGCTTGAATTGAAACATTAAAACTGCTGTTGTGTTTGGAATTACGATTATTTTATTGGATAAGTATATAGAGTAGATAAAGTAGATAGGACAAAGTGCTGGGGGATATAATAAGTTTGAAAGTGATTTTATGAACTTTGTGAGAAAATTAAAGTAATTTATGTCGGTTCTTTTGATGAGGCCCGAAATCTGAGCCTAATTGTTTGACAAGTAAAGCACGGCTGAAGCCAGCAACCAGCAAAGATTAGCTTTAATTTTACTTTCTATCATTTGAAGTCTGACTGACTTGCAATCCATGGATTCTTCTATCAATAGATATACATATATATCATACTATTTTCTATATCTAATACTACAGATAGTACATAATAATAATATACTGATAGTACCCTAGTACATAGTAGCAACAAAGTGACAAAGATAAAAGGATGGTGGCAATCTAGCAAAAGATACATTAACTTGTTATCAAAATCAAATTAGGAAATCCGGCGGGGCCTTCACAAAAGAGTCACAAACTCTTACTCAATCCTATCGAGAGCTCATAAAACATTGTTTTGATTTCCGATCCCTTTAAAAATATCCTATTCTAATACTTGAATTTGTACTGCTTATAAGTACTCTAAAACACTATTATACTTGGGATAGTAGTAACTACCAACTGTATGTAGTATGTATTATGTAGTAGAAATAGAAATAGAAAATATCAGAGAAATTCAAGAACTTGTGATCCCAAATGAATAACAAATCCCCCATTCTCAACATTATGTCCGTATTTGAAATAAATAAATGTGTTTGCAATTACTCTCTCACAGTTGGCGATCAAACCTTTTCATTTCAAAAACACAATTTTGCCTAATTCTTTATTCATACCCTATTTGATATAAGCATTTATATAAGCATATATTACAAACTATCAGTATTAAATGCCAATTTTTAGTTTTTAAGGAAGGACCCTTTCAATAGGTACCATATATCATACTATCAGTTTATTTACAAAAACCTATGCAAACCTTACGAAATTTATGTAATTTTCTAAGTATTTACCTATTTAAGAAGCAATTTTTTTTTAATTTTGGAATCTGGATAATTTCAGAAAGGTCACTTGTATTTTATAGTCGGGGGGTACTTGTTGTATGCAAATTGCCTTATTTTATAGGAATGTATAAATTATTACTTTACTATTCCAAATATTTTAATTTTGCTTAAAGATTTGAAATTAATTTGTATTTTAGGTATTAGTGATATTTTTGAAAATCAAATTAAATAGGTGCAATTATATAATAAAAATATCGTATATAAGAGTGATTTTTGAATTCAAATGGATAAATCTTTGACTTAAGTTTGGTTGAAAAGTTTTTAAAGTGATATTTTGTAAATCCTTTTTTCAATCTGGTAAAAGTCGGCAAATAAGTTTTGACAGGAAAAAGAAAGAAGGGAAAAAAACCCATGGTAAACCCATCGTGTATATCTTGTACTGTAACTGTACAAGTACCCTACATAAATATTTGTAGATATTTCAAAGCTCCAAAGCTCAAATCCTTTTTTCTGTTTCTCTTGAAAAAGATTGGATTAACTTCCCCTGATCTTCACAACAAACCCAGTACCCTACCTTGTATCACTAGTACTCTGTAAGTACTAGTATAATATATGTCTAAAAAGTATTTAGAATGAGTTTCTTATTCACATAATGTGCTTAAAATCTTAAAATATCAAAATCTTAAAATACAAAATCCTTATAAAAATTTGCCTACATTTGTATCCTATAAGATGTACTCTGTAGTACAATTTGTAATACGAATCTAAAAATCCAAAAAATTTACCTAATAAAAATATCAAAAATTACAATTCCTAACCTACATTCCTATTGAATATAGGTAGGGTACTTAATAAAACCAAGTGGAAAAGGAGGACTTCATTAGCTAATATGATTAGATATTTGAAAAGTAATCTATGAATGAATAAAAGGGGGCTGAAAAGGATCATATTAAGAGTAACGCCCATATAACTAGCTGCCTACTTATCCCTTGTAAATATTATTATAGAAGTACAGAATACAGATCATAATTTCCTAATTTTTCGGTCCAAACATATTGGCTTTTATGTTCCCATTTGATCATATTATATTTTATGTTTTGTGACCCTTCGAGGGTTGTCTCCGAGAGAGCTTTTACAAATCATATAAATATAAATATAATCATAAACTCATATCTATACATATATGTACAACCATACTATGGTATTTTGTGAAGGTTTATTTACTGTGTATTAGTCGGATGTGTATGTTCATAAAGTATCAGTTGGGAGCCACTAACCAATTTGATTTATTACCGATTTCCTTAATTATCTGGAACCTCATCCCATTCTCTATATGTAGCATATACTACCAGTAATACTGCTACTGATATTTTAATAGTAATATTTATCTCATGAATCAGATATACTTGTAAGTATCTATGTGATAATATTACATTTCCCCTCTGAGGAACAACAAAATAACTGAAAATAATACACAAACTATCTACCTAGGAAAACCCATCATAAATACACTTTTCTAAAGGATAAATATTACTTATACTGTATTTGTTCTGCAGAAATGTATCTACCCTACTACCAGAGAAATGTATCAAAACCTCATATAACATACCGTAAACAGTACCTACAGATAAATAAACGTCCACCACAGCCTAATTTTATTGTTAATTACAAATTCGGATCATAATTCTGCTTTGTAGAATTTGACATAAAATTTCGACTCGAGAGAATCTCGAGGGGAGTACATAAGTACTAGACACTTTATAGCCAATCTCATTCTACTAATTCAAAATATGTAATATACATATTAAGTAAAATAATATTAAGCTCAATGACCCAGCCCAATACCATAAAATATCACATTATAAGTATCAAGAAATTAATTTACAAAATGATTTTGTAATCCATTTAAGGCATCACAAAATCAAGATTTGCTCTGAATTTACACTTTTAAACCTTTTAAAACGGCTTTATTATTTTATTTATATGAATTAAATAGATTTTCTGGTATTTGTTGCATTTGTCATTTTCATAAGTATCTACAAATAGATAAACGTAAGCAGTAAAGTTACTAATAATATATCCGCAAATTTTTCATAAAAGATACTCGAATAAGACTATAAAAAGATGTAATATATTATCAAGAATAATATAAAAAGTACCTACAAGTCTTGTTTTAGCAGATTTTTGTAATACTCAGAGATATGAGTATAAGATATAAAAAAGAACCTCTTGCAGAAGTTTTGCAGTAGTCTATAGTCTTTTTATCATGTTGTTAGGTTTTAATTGAAGAGATTTTTTTGGCCATTATTTTTCAAAATAAAAGTTTATCTGTAGGTTAGGTAGGATATTTTTGAGGTATTTTTACAAAATAAAAATCTTACATCTATATTGAAGGGATTCTTTCTCTGTGGTGTGGTATATTCCAAGATGGTCATAAATAAGTGTATAAATTAAGGGTTCTAAAAAAGATAAAATGGAAGAATAAGAGAAAAAAGGGCAAGAAAGAAAGAAAGAAAGAGAATTAGAGGTAAAGTACCCAGCTCGTATGTCTACGGCGACTATAAAAATGGGTAAGTTATAGACCTAGGTAGTATTTTACTTTTTCTTCCATTTCATTTCTTCTTACTTCTTCCAATAGATACTTTCTTGAAGGCAAAAAGCCGAATGATTCTTTTCCTCAAAGTTTCATTATATGGCAGTACTGATGCTCTTACATATCCATGTAGGATATGTATGAATGTGGATATTTGGGCCTGCTGTCCCTCTCTAGGGTTTAATTTTGGGGGGAAATAGTGTGATATCCACAACCAAAGAGTATTGGGAAGCCAAAATGATCATTTGAAATTTCTACCATGACTAGTAAAGTCACGAAAGTCATAAAATGCGCGTAAAATTCTCCACTACCATCTCAAACATACTCTATACCATACCATACCATTGTAGAACTAGCAGGGTTGTCAAAAACTCAAATTTTCAGAAATTTTTTAATATTGATTGATTTAATGTAAAAAAAACCTTTTTTTAGGATTTTTACGATTTTGTGAGAAAAATTTGACCAGTGTTTTAATTAGAGGAAAACCCTGGTTACCACCACTGTATTGGGACTACATATATACATAGTAGTAATGGTATTCATTATTGTAGAAGGAAGATGTAGAGATAAATAGAAAGAAAGATAGAAGTCATAAAGGAGCCACAGCCTCAAACTCACTATCAGACACTTATAGACCCTAACAATTTCGAACCTAACTTTTAAACACAATGACTTTCTCATTCCCCCTATATATTGGTACACTTACTCGAATAAATATCTACACTTCTATATACCTAATGCATCTACTGGTAGGTAGTACTTGGCATATGGGATACTTATAAGAAAAGTAAAGTAAACATTTGTTTGGATATTACTATACTGCCATATTCATATATGTACTAGTACAGCGAACTACATTATACTATAAGTACTTGCTCAAGTCTAAAAGTCTTCCCCCCTTCGAGAATCAAGAACGACTAAAAACCATTTCTAAAGATAAGTTTTTGAACATCCATTTCCCCTCACTAAATACTTACATTTCATACATGGGGATTCATAACTAATACCCATGTAAGTATTATTACAATACTGATAAGTCCTTTATCCACAAGATTATTTTCAGATATCATAATATATTGAGATTGAGATGCATTGAAAGTTGAAATCTCTAAAAAAAAATCTCACATTTTTGTTTATACAGAATATAGAGTAGATCAGTAATTGTTTATAGGATTTGGAAGTATTTAGGTAGATGCAAGCGAGGGTACCTGCTATCTGAGGGTAAAAAGGCGAGTTTAAGCTATTTAGAATTATAAATAAATAAATATGTTGTTGTTGGCTTTGCTGTGATAACTAGGCCAAGATCAAGGATGATGAAAAAATGGAGATGAAATAATAATGCTTGGCTTAAGGCTTAAGGATGACTAGTAGACTAGTAGTATGTATATGACTATGTTATACTAGCATGTAGTAGAACAACTATTCATAATATAAAATATAGAACATGTAAGGACGACGAAAATGATGATGATGTTGCAAAGTGTAAAAAATGTATGAGAACGTGGCAATGACCTCATGGGGAAAATATACCTACATATAGTACCATATTTGACTTTGTACATAGTACATATTATGTATGTATGTTATTTGTATTTAAGTTTCCCTTTTTTTCTTGGTTTTTTGGTTAAGTCGCGGGTGAAGACATTTTATATTTATGTTCTTATATACTATCTATCTAGATATGCACATGTACATACCAGAATCTTATACATAGTATATAGTGTACTAAACCAGATGTAAAGCAAAATATCTGTAGTAAGATGTGATGTACTGGTATGTGAACTTGCATTTTACAAAATCCTTATAACTACTAGTACATCTCATACTTGTAGTTGGTTGCTTGCAGTCTAATGCTATTGATTCAAAAATACTACATGATTTCTCTAGGAAATTTATCCTCTAAAAAGGTTTCACAGAAAGTTCCTCGAGAAAAGGAAGAAAAAAAAACTCTTTTAACCAATATTTTTTTAAACACTACAAATCAATGTTGGTACTTGTACTATTACTTGTACTATTGAATCGGCTTACACTTTGAATGGATTAAGAACGATTTTGGATGGTTTTTATAAATTCTGTAGATATATTATGATTATGAGATATATGCAAACTTTTATAATTTCTAAAAATTTAAAAATGAAAAATAGCTGTTGAAGGCGAAGGGTTTTTTTTCTCCCCTGTAATTCTCTAATTACCCTTCCCGTTAACTCACATTAGTAGAACTTTTCCCTTCAGGATCCTTTCTCTTGTCTAGTCAATCTTTTTCCTCACTTTTACAGCTCCCCTTTAATACCATACTGAGACTATGTACTGCTGCTAATTTTTAGATATCTCTAATCTACAACTACTTGAATCGCAAAGTTAATAGCCATTTTACTAATACATTTATGGGCCCATTCATTATCCGTACCTACGAGTATAAGTATACCTACCTACCTATTTAGGTCTACAATCACCCCGAAAATTCTAAACTAGATAAAATTATTGAATTTACTAGCTAGGATTCATATTTTGAAATACATAGTATCAACCAATACAGAAGTATAGGCTTTAAAATCTATTTGATATATTCATTACTTGCTGGTTGAACAAGATTTAGAAATATTTTTTCCAAAGGATTTTTATCCAAATGTATTCTCAACTAGACAATACATTATTCAATAAGGTATTCATAATTTTCGAAATAGTATTGATACTTAATTAGAGGATCTTATTAGAGACAGAATTTGGTCCCAGTGTACAGGGGTATTAGATGAGTAATTTTGAAATTAAAACTTTAAAATTTCTTTTTAAATTTGACATTTGTATTTGACTTGATTTGCTCTGAACTGATTGATTTGATAATTAGGCATGTTAAGTTAGGTAGGGTGTGACTTACAGTTGGATTGACACATCTTCTCATGGGGTCAGGCCCTCTATAGGTGGGTGAATATCGACCTGGGAAACAGCTTCCAGGTGCTGAAATCGAGGATCCCAGTGGTTTCCCATTCATAACCTTATCTGAGGAATACATGGCCACGGCTGCCGGGTAGTAGGATGGTGTACCTGGAGCTCCACCTGAAAAAATCCGAAAACCTTCATAAATATACTTAATCTGGTCAAAGTTGTTTTTAATTTAGTCAGGGATTTAAAGGTATAATTACAGGTATAAAATTAGGATGATCTACTACTAGATACTATAGTATTAAAGTAAAAGGTAGGTAATAATTATAATTTGTACAAATAAAAAAAAGAAACCTGCTTCCTATGAGAAATGATATGAGAGAGTAGGAAACCAATTTAGGTAGTGTGAGATTGATAGCAACGAAATTTAGTCGAAATTTGATATTTGAAAAAGATTCATCAGAAGAGATTTATTTTTTGAAATAAAATTAGAGAAAACTTTCGGTCTCTAAAAAGAACTCTACCATAGTAGATAGATAGGTAGGTACTTTATAGTTCAATATACATAGTATGTAGATGCATTTGATTGAAAAATTATTTTATTTAAGAAAGTAAAGAATATAAACTATGTATTTATTTATGTGTTAGAAGCATTCAGATTCAATTCAATAAAGCAAACCTCCACGATGCATCATGACTTGGACCGACGTCTTAAAATTCTCCTTTTGTCAAATATAAAATATAAATAAGTTCTACTATATCACCACTACTAGTAGGTACTAGTAGGTACTTGTCTTTTTAAAATTCTTAGCACACTTTCCCAAGGTTAGTTAATAATTAAATTAGTTTTTTTGTATCACATTTATCCATGGGATTTGTCCGGCTTTGATATTTCTTTGATTTTTTCTTGAATTTATTCAATTCTTTGAATTTCTCACCGGACTTTTTTTTCAACTTTTTCTTAATAAATTCATGTATAGAAATCCAGCCGGAAAGTAAATATCGTTATAGAGAATGACAATTGTCACTTGAGATTGAAACTTTTAGCAAAGGTGGTCTACTACAGTACAGATAATGTATAATTAAAGTCTTCCCACAACATAAATAAATCATCTACAAGTACAGTATGGAATAAAAAATTAGTAAATTTCTGAAAAGTGCTAAATGTGACTAACCTATCAGTGCACTTTATAAACACAAACTTTTTTCAAAAAAATCACAATTTAAATACAAGTCAGTTGATGGATTGCACATGTCTATAATTGCAAAAGTTTTTCTACAAAAGTGCCTCAACTTTCTTGAGAAATTTCTCGGATCTACCGACAGTATTGAGTTTGTATAGTACTTTTGATAGATTTTTAGAATTTTGAATTTTTTGACCTTTGAACTGAAATTTAAACTTTGACTGCGGCACAAGGGTAAGTTAAGTCCCTTTGTGTTTTTTGATTTTTAAAGTATACTTGTTATGATATGGGACTTGAATGAAATTTTTTTATATCGCCGATGCCGATACCGAACCAAGTCTCCCAGTATTAGTATTGGGTATGAGAAAAAATCACCTCGTTCTCGCCGTATAAGTCCACTTTTCAGAATTTTAGAATTCAGAGTTCGGATGTAATAGTAGGATATGAGAAGGTAGGTTATAGTAGACTTTTCTCTGGTCCAAGTGTATGTAATGTACTTTTACTTGTAGTACAATACTGTACTTGCTGTATATTATGTATTAGAAAATTGTAGGTCTCTTCTTTTGTGTCCGATTTCTCCACTCCACCTGTTTTTACCCGAAGTTCAGACTCAGCCAAGTAAATGTAAATCTAACCAAAGGTTTCAAGTACATAGTAGTAGTACAAATAATGTGCATTTGGAGCACATTTTGAAAGGCGCAAGATCGACTAGGCTGATCACAATTCGGTCGGATCGGCCACCTCCGAAACAAACTCCGCCATTTCATCAGGAGAACCCAAAAAATTACCGGGTCTCCGACCTCAACAATACTCGGACAATTTTTTGGCCAATAAAAACAAAATTTTCAATAAAAATTTCGAAATTTTTGATTTGAATACATTTGAGTTTTAAGTTTTAATATCCTACTTGTAATTCGTATCTTATCTACTTTCTCAACCTATTAATTGGTTGAGAAATTTTGAAATCTCAAAGTAGTATTTTGATTTTCTATATTAAATGGAGTTAAGTACACTTACTTGAAGTCTATAAGTTATGATTATCAGTACTTACCCATTCAATTAAACAAATATTTAAAAACAAAGATTAAGTACCGATACCTACTATTTATCTATATCGTATACATATGTATCAGTATATGTTTAAAAATCAATATACGATTGAAATTGAAAAAGTTGTAAATCAGAGATTTGATAAAATTAATAAAATAGTAAAAGAAAGATTAAGTAGGGTACTACACTACTATGTACGTACGATATTTGTAGATACTAATATTTAAGATTTTTAGAATTTATTACACTAATTGTTTATGTTGAATTTATTATGAATATATCAAAATACCATAATATGTATGTGATATTCATTATTTTCAAGTTAAAATGAAACATTTCACCCAGCTTAAACACTTATAGGTACTCGTATATAATAAAGCATTTTGAGTAGAAATGAGCATAAAGAATTTTACCGCTATTCACTTGGAAAGTTTCGAGGATTTTTTTTTACATCTTTTAGATATTCAGTTTACCGGTAGAATGATACACAGAATACATGAGGATAATATATGGATGAATAATTCAGTCCTGCTCATAAGGTCATCAAAGGAGCATTCATTCAGGGAGGCTTTCGAGCGTTCAATATTTTGACACGACGATGACTGCTGAGCCTTTTTTTTTAAACTTTTTATGAACCAGAAATTTTTATTTTCTTTCTCTTTACACTTTATAAAAAAATTACAAAAAATTTTGCCTTTTCTTTCAAACTTGAATACTTTTCAATACCTACGCTTTTTTGAAGCATTTATTTACCCTAACTTACTGATAGGTATCTTATACTTATCAGTAAGTAGTAGGTAGTAGTATAGCACTATTTTATCATGTTTTTTTAATTTTGCATACAATTGTTGAAAATAAAATAATCTATTACTCATTGAACTCATTGAATACTATTATCAGTTCAATTGATTCGGATCTGAAAATCCCTATTTGTTTCAATTGTATATATGTACAGATAATGTGTGATAAATGCTTATGAAATTTAATTCAAAATTTGATTATAAAACTTCATTAGCTGAATTTCATAGCTGAACTTGAATTTGAATAATACAATAGGAGTTGAAAAGAAAAACCTAGCTACCTATTTCGTTTACTTATTTTACAAATTTTTTTTGGGATTTTTTGTTTTTTTGAGAGATTTTCTTTTAATTTTAAGATAAAAATTTAATTAAATTTTATTAGTAGGGTACAGAAATATACAGAAAAAATAATGAACATATTAATGTAGTACTCGTAGTAGTTTATAATCTATTATTTCTTTACATGAATCTAGAATCTATCTGTATAGGATCTATATATTTTAGTTTTTTTTTTATTATTTTACTGACTAAAGTATAAATAGCTAAGTATTTGAATGATAAGAGTACTTATTAGGTACTCAAACGAAATAATCTAAAATTTAGGAACAATTTGTGGTCTGAAACTTCCTTCCTGTCTTCCGGGTTCAATCAAGAAGAGAAACATCCGCGATTTTAAAATTTCGAGATCGGTTAATTCTCCCTAACCTTTCCCCCTCATCTGAAATTCACAAATAAACTAAAAGAGCATGCAAACCATTTCTCTTCACCTGTTCTATCTCAAATGCTTTGAATTTGAATCACAATTTAGACCTACTGAACCTATAATATTGATTCATTGTTCTCAATCACATTTACTTTTATGTAGGTACTTATAATATATTATGTAGAAAATTTAAAAATACTCAAAAATTTGAAAGTTTAAAGCTTAAACCCCTAAAAATAAGGCAACAAAAAGACGGAAATGTACAGATAACCGAGGGCAAATGCTCAAAATTCGAGATTTTAAACAAATAAACTCAATACTTGTAATCATTATTAGTAATTCTTTAGTAGTATACACAGTAGGTACAGTACTTTTAGTGAAATAATAGAGTATACAATAGATTATGATGGAATTTATCAGAAACCGATTATTATCTAAGGGATGCAAGCGTAAAATTTGAACACGCTTCCACTTCCGATTTGTTTCAAAATTTTCAATAAATTATTTTCCAAAATTTACTACTACATATAGTAACTAGTAGCTTTGTATTATACATGATCTAAAATAAACAAATTATGACTTAATGACAGTTCAACAAGGTCTATTTTGATCCATGTACACAGCTTTGATTGATCAACAAATGATTTTTATGCTTTTTTGTTAAAGGGGTTTTATGTGTTAAATCCTTTTTCGGATATTTTTACTACCTATCTAATATATTTGTACAAGTATGTATAGCACAATGAATAATGATTATCTAAGCAAAGAAATGAGCATATGCGGATTATTATTATTTTTATTTGGCCTTTTTCAGTCCCGTACTTGTTGTGAACAAAGGGCTCGAGAACAGACAGATGGACTCGGACAAAAAGACCGTGGTCAATTGATTTTTGCCATTACAACTGATTATCTTTCAAATATAGAATTGTGATTGAATGTAGAAAAAGGGACCTTTACAGACTCTTAATTTTAATTCTTTTAACAGGTTTCAGAACTGAATTTTAGCATAAATTCAGATTTTAGATTAAATACCCCAATAAAACCTAAATTTTAGTTTTCAATTCCAGTAGTCAGCAGCCTTTTTTAGTTGTAGATTTTATTATTTATCAATCAGCCTATCAGTGGGATTCTTATATCAATTTTCAATTTTAAATACTTGCTTTCAAATCTATTAAATCTAAAATTTCAAAATTCATTAAATATTTGGAATAACTAAAATTTCACCAAAACTTTATGAATAAAAACACGCTTTTGAATTTCAAATGAAAATAATTTGAACTTAGAAATGACCCGCTTTTATAACTACTATTATTCTATAGAATAGAATAATAAAATATTGTAAATCGGAAGTATATTTATCCCTTTTTTCTATTATCCTAATATAATTATCCTTGTCCAAATTCAACCTGATATTCATTTAGGTACTGATATATGAATAATACTACGAGTACCCTACATATTGACTTTCGACCACCACTTGCTGCTATTTTTATATTTTAGTTTATTTTCGTACAATAACTAATAATAACAATGGAGGCAGTTTGACCAGCCCAAATAGAAATCAGATAAAGCCTCCTGCTAAGCACTCTGCATTTAATTAATGAAGTGGAAAATCTGACATGAAAATCTACACTGAAAGAGTTATTAAATCAAACATTATACCGATAGTATTCATAGACTAGACATATCTATTTATATTTGATACTATATATATTGGACCATATTTCTTATTTATCACTAATGCAGATATACTGAATCATCAGTAGTCAGTAGTAGTCACTATATTAGTATTAGTAGAGGTTTTACGATTTCAGTCATTAAATATTTAAATTGAGAGAAAAATTGCTATCCATTACGATTTCAAATTAAATTGAATTTGGATTAAATAGATTTGAAGTGGTGAAGGATTTTGTTTTTTATTTGCATTTCTTCCCTCCTATGTATTGCTGGCCATTCAAGTTCAAGTACGAGTTCATCAAATGGTTGTTAAATAGATTTTATGGATATAGTATACTAGGCATACTTATAAGTTTTAGTCTATATATAATATATACCTATGAAAAACATTCAAAACAGATACATTAACTTTTTCTTTAGCTTTCAAAATATGTAGGCAGTCATTTTTTGGTAAAAAAAATTTCAAAAACAGAAATTATATCTAGTAGTGTGCAGTAGTAGTAGGTACTTTAATAAGACGTTTTTGTACAAAATTTGGAATAAGAATGATGATTGAAAACCACATGCAAGTTAATGGGATATAAAAATGTTTTATGTTTTTAGCTTTCTAGCATTTTAGACATTTCAGGCATTTCTACCACTCTCATTGGATTATAGCGACAGATAAAGTATGGTAGGTATCTAAAGATTTAAGTAGGAAGGTTCCTATTTGTGATTCGAGACACTAAGTCTCTATTCTTTCTATTTTATTTTTCATTTTTGTGCCCCACCACTATCACTAAAATCTATCTATCTAAAGCTATTTCCTATACGTTACCTATCTAGATAGTTAGGTACCATGTTTGTCCTTTATAAGAATCGTTATTTAATCTAATATGAAGAAAATAAATCCCCATTTACGCTGACAGAGTTAGGGTTTTAGGTCTCATTTGTGAGCTCAAATTGTCAGTTGGCATGGGAGAAGTGACTAGAAGGAAGAATTTCAACTTTTTATAGGTACTTTATTTCCACTTCAGACATCATATACATATACATACACATACCTACATACTTCTATAGTATTAGTAGTAGTACTATAGTTATAGTAGTACAATACATACTTATAATAATAGAAAGCATTAAAATAAATTGTAGTACATACTTACTTACGTGTATGCACTTAAGGATAGAAGGCAAGGAAAAAGTGGGGGAATTCTCAAATAAATGTAAAAGTGATGGAAAAATTCAAACTCCCATCTCTTTACCGTCCCAAATGATTTTGGCAGACAACGACGACAAAAATGACTTTTCGACCTTTTTTTACCATACATGCCCTTGCACTATTACTACTACATACTACTATGTATGTATCAGTATTTTTACATACACGAATAGAAATCACTCCCAAGTTGATCTCAAACTAAACTGTACTTAGGTATACTCTTATCTTATAGTAACTGGGACGAACTAGTTACTCTATAAATTGTAGGGTATGAACACAAAAGTTTTTTTTTTTAGTTTTTTTTTACAAAACTGAACTTATGAAAGTATCCTACTGGTAGTAGTGTAATATGTATTGGTAACATAAAGAGAAAATAATGCTGGACATCAGATCCCTAAAAGTTTTTTATGAGTATTCTGATATAACCTTCTTGTACATTTCGAGGCTGTAAAAAACGAGAAAGAAAGTAAAATGGACATTCGGTAAACTTTTTTTATGCTATTTATAGAAGTACTTTATAGAAGTAGGGTCTGATTCACGGACTTATGATCTAAATACTCTTTTATCAAAAATTATACTTTGAAAGTTTATACCTACTTGAAAGTTTAGTCATATCTAATTGTAAGTAGATGAGATCTAATCAAGCCCTATCTTGGGTAATCAAAATATCAAAATTTTCGAGATTCTGACCTATTAAATGTCATTGGTCATTGGTTTATGTACAAATCACAAATATTATTTAAGTACCTATTTATCTTATTTTGGGTTATTGAAATGGAATTATGTTGACAATTTGGGCTCTTTATTTTTGCATATTTTGGAGCTTTTGAAGATTAGAGGGATAAAGTGTACATTTGTACAAGTGTAAGACTTGAAACTTGAACTCTTGAGTGTACAAGTAATGTGGCAAAAAGATAAAGGTCCATAGGTAGTAAACCAAATTGCACACCCTTACAACTTACATCTATTTATGTTTTCTCTTTTTTTTCAAGTCATTGTATATCTCATCTTATGTTATCTTGAGATTTAACCCTCCTTGGATTTCTATCTCATTTTCCATTTCCATACTATAGGGTCCAGGGTAGTACTACAAGTGTAAGTACGACTATCAGGTATTACGGATATAATACATAGTAGAAAGAGAATATAAAATTCCCCAATTTCAGTACCCCTTTAAGGGCTAATATCCTCTAGAGTTATTTTCTACCTAGAATTGAACTAAACTGAAACTGAACATAACAATTTCTTTGAGTTAAAAAAAACTTTTTTAGAAATAAAATCAAATGTTTTCTATTTAAATATAATCAAGTCTCAAGCACCTAGTCGGAATCAATTCAATTACTTTACTTACCCTCTGAAAATGGTTCTAAAAACAACTGAATCTTAATTCAATCTTACCTACAAAATACCTATATTTTATCACATTCTAATCTTTAAAATCTAAAATAAGGCTATATTACCGCTTCATAATTATCAAATTTTAAAGACATTTTTAAAGATTTGAAAGTAAAAAATATCATCCTTTTTAATGTTCTTATTACTTTTTTTTAATCCAATTTTAAAGCAGAATAGTAGCATTTCCCCTATCACTAAATGTAAAGTAAATTATAGGAATTGGATAAAATGTATATATACTGTCGCATACCTGCAACTCTCCCTTCTTACTTTTTTTTTGCATTTATTGTGTCACTCTTGTATTTTCAAAAGGGCTTTATAAGGTAAAAATGCACATTTGCTTGGTAGATTTGAGAAAATATAAGGGAGATCTATAGTATATAAAAAAATGAGAAAAAATTCAAAGCTGCTTTTGTACCAATTGAACCCTTCATGTTCAAGTGGGCGATTATATTGTACTTTTTTTCCAGTATTTGTATTTGTGCTTTGAATTTATTTTATATTTATAATACTATATAGGTACTATGTAATTTGAATATTGTGACACTCAAACCCTCGGGATGGTGATGAATATAAGCATAAGCATATAAATACAAGTATAATGTACAATATTAGTTTATAATGGGCTGAAGAAAGTGTTTTTTTATTAAAAATAAACTCGAATAAATAGTGGCATGCCTTTTTATACAGAGAAGCATTACTTATATTGTACTATACACTACATATAGGTACTTTGTATAATATAAATTTTATATTACTATCAGAATTTTCATATGTATCTCAAGCACTTACATAGGTATTATGAATTTTAATACAATACAAGTCTGAAAATAAGCAAAAATCCATTTAAGATCCTTTTAAATCAAAATAAAATTGTAAAAATATGTTTATCAGTAGCAGTTTTGAGTTTGAGGATAATTTTTGACATAAAATTAAGTCGAGATTAGCTAATATAATTATAAGAACTGTATAAAAATTAAAAATCAATCATAATTTGATTATGTTTATTGGCCCATGTACTAGTATATTGTATGCTGCTGTATGAAATTGGTTGTAAATTATTTTCCAATTTGACAAAGATCTCTAATTTAATAAAAAATTGAAATGAAAATTTATTTATTTTCTCGATTTGAATTAAAATGAATTAAGTGGGCACGTTTCCCGTCCTTTTTTATTTTTTATTTCTTTACATCTCAATTTCAATCTGTGTACTACAGAGATACTAGTAGGTACTATATGTATATGGGGATCTGAGCACACGTAGCTCTCCACCAAGTCTATAAAATTGCACTTTTGGTGTTTTTTTTCATTTTGTTTTACGAGATAATGGAAATATACGAAGGCCTTAGAGTACAAGTGACTGTGATAAATGGTCGGGGTTTTTTTGTGACACCTTTTGACCCATCCTGGACACGTGACTTGGCGTTCGTCCCCACTTTGCCCGATTCAATCCTGTATAAATAAACTTGTCCAAAATATTTTCCGAATTAAATCAACTATATTATCTAGTACTTAAATGTTGTAGTATCTATAATAGTCTATTCTGTTCTGTATGTATATATTTTCAATCTTCAGTAAGTATTTAGGGGAAGTACAGAATATTTGGGAAACAATTTCCGGATATATATTATTATTTGCATTATCTATCTAAAATACAAGTAACAAACACACAAATCAAAAACTAATTATAAATTTGAAAAAAAGCAAACTTTATCTGTTAAAATAGACACAAAATTGGTTTTAAAAAATATATAAGCATATATAATTTTAGATCTAAAAAGCAGATATTTGATTAGTAAAATTAAATTTGAAAATAAAAATTTTGTAAATATTTGTATTTGATTAAAAATAAATTTTCAAAAATATCTTTCAATAAATTGGCATTGGCTAAAATTTTGAATTTCTTAAATCTTCTTAATAAATTGTAATATAAAAATTATGTTGATACCTATTTAAAGTCTTAACAAAATAGTCAAATCAAGGATTTAAATTGATGAAAAAAGCTAAAATCCGATAAAAATTTGCATTAGGTATTTTACCAAAATAGATATATTTTTATGACTCGAGTGTAATTTGCTTATTCAAAAGATCGTAAGCAATTTGAGTACTTATCTGTGAGCTTTGCCAACATGTTCATTGAATCATTACTACATACATATTTCTATGTATGTATGTATAGAATAGTAGGTATAGTTAGTAGTTTTTGAGAATAATCGTAGGATTAGGTTGAAGATCGTATAAATTCATTTCATTTTATGGGATGTAAGCAGATTGAATTAAATCTGGTTACCCGAAGGACGTCCGGCCTTACTTTTCACTATTTATACACAGTACATTATTATCTGCATTATTTGTACTACATTAGTACTACTACTAGATATCTAGTACATAAAAGTATCAGTAGTAGCAGTAGTAAGTATATTTTGATGGGCTTAAGTTGAGCATTCGAGTAGGATTTGGGATGATTTCATGCTCAATTTTATCCTGATCCTTTTCTTTCTTTTGTCGGGACGAATCACATTACAATTACGGCAGGGGGTATGTCCTAGTCAGAGGATAATACCTTATACATACACAATATGGACTTATATGTAGTGGGTACTTTATACAGAGAGTGCAAATATACAGTCAATAGATTATGGGGGGAAAAACAAAGGATAAGAACATGTTAACGAGAGGGTGAGTCCCATAAGATAACATATGGACTTAATGAAAAGAGATCACAACAAACAGAACAGAATGTATACTGTGCTATTCTAGGGTACTTATTTAATTTGGCTGGGATTCACCTAAAATCAAAAAAAGGATTTAATTCGACAGAGGAAAAGTTATTAAAGCATCAATAGATCTGTCAAAATAGAAAACATTAAATTTATTTTACCTATTATCTGTATTATACTTATCGCAGGCCTACTTACCACACTGAACTAGAGAACATGCAAAAGTTTTCTTTAGTATTTGTTTTCATTTTTACCTGATGGATGACAATTTATCACCTGAACAAGTGCACTGAACATGAGACGTTTTTTGATGAAAGGGTTAGCTATTAAATTTAAATGTCAAAATACCTGCTTGTATTATTTACCTTTATGGTATAGGTAATAGTACAAAAGGGGGAAATAGATAGGGTACCCTATATATAATAGGATAGGTAGGAAAAAAAATTGATAAATCATCATCAAGGGGTATAAAAATCCGAATTGATAATAATAATGATAGGCATATCGTGACCATAGAAGTACAAGCATCAGTAGCAGTAGGCACTGTAGATAGATGAGCATCTTACAACATATTAAGTAGTACCTATATTAGGGGTACCTAGTACCTACCCATTACATTGAGCAGGTAGGTAAATTTTACTATTTTTTATATTTCAATCAAAAATACTGATATTTACTTACTTGCCTAATATCATGCAATCCTACTTTATTAGCAACTTGTATTTAATATCCAGTTTATAAAGGTACTACTGCCTACTATATATCTATAGTAGGTAGTAAATAAATATTGCTTACAAAATAAAAAAAAATAACTATCTCAAATGCTTTTGTTGTCCCGTGCTTAGTGCTTGAGATAAGGAACAATATCAGTTTTATTTTGTTCAAAATCGGGTTTTATATTGATACATACTTTTGATATAATTGCCTATACTACTAGTACTAGTACCTTTTATTTTGCAGGTAGTAATAGATATGTAGATACTTACCTAATTGTATACCTAGTACAATATTTTGACAATGTTTCTTGTATTATATATACCTCGAGTCCTTGGCATGAATTTATAACTATCTATGTATTAGTATTACCTAAAAAAATCCTCCATTTTATTTGAAAAATACAAACCAATGTCATTTTCAAATTTAATGAGGAAAAGCACATTAGAGGCAATCCATGTTCAATTCATATTTCATTAGCTGGGTTTAAATGATTTTTATAAACACTACTATGTACTAGTAGTAGGAGTAGGTAAGTATTATATTTGTACTACCTTACTTCAACTTATCTCAATACTTTTAATTTTTCATTAGGTAAATGGCAAAATACTTAAAACAAATGAGATATCTAGATAATTTAGATTTGAACCAGCAGAAAAGACACGAAAGACTCGAACTGATCCTGAGATAAACAAAAATTTGCAAAAAATGTCTTTCTATCGATATTTTGATTCTGCAAATATTTACATAATTACTTGAACTTTATAGCAATTAAACTGACTATAGTATCTTTGAGTATTTTTTAAATTCATTCTCTTTGTACTTACCTTCAAATCAGCTTTGTAAACCTAATATAAGGCATCAATATAATATTAATATAGTCGTTATATACTGTATTACCTAACCTATTCTATTATACTTTAGACTGGTATAGTATACTATAAACTATAGTAAAGTGCCACAAACCAGCAGATTGGACTTTTAGTTTGAAATGTATACTTTCTCGTTCATCTATTATTTACAAGGTAGAAAACGAGATAAATATGACTAATGATAGCATTTTGCACATCTAAAGGGTACAACTATGTACATAGTAGCAGGTACAATACTCTGTATGTATCAAAATCTCAAAATCTAATCCAAAATCAAATGGGCACCACAAGCGAAAAAACAAGAAAATGATTATTGAAATGCTTTTAAATTCAGTTTGACTTGAGTCCATTTTATTTCGTATTTCGAATGGTTTTTTGTTTGGGCAGTTTATACCTAGCATAAGCATACCTATCTAAGTTATTGTTCTCAATCTAGGACTGTTAAAACCCTTGAGACAAGTCAAGGTATGAACTTTGAACTATGTACATACTTTTTTGAGAACTTTTCGATCTGAATTCTGAATTCTGAATTTGATAAAATCAATATAGAAAAGTACAATTCAACTTTTCAAAAATCCCAGATATGTTCTCTATGGTACTTATGCAAATGGATAACTTTACTAGGGATTTAAAGGGGTTGCAAGCAAGTGCATGCAAGTGAAGTAAGTGACAGGTGGAAAGGGAGATTTTTTTGTTTGAAAAAAAAGCAAACAAAATACATAAAGTAAATTGGGAGATATGCAAAATAGAAAAATGTTGATGGTGTGATAGGGGTTTTTAATGGGTGTATACTCGAGAATTGTTTTTTTTTCTCCATTTGAAATGTACAAAAATTTTGTATTTTGTAGGTAGGCATTTGTAGTACTATAAGGGCTGTAAACCTTAGAGAAATCAACTAATGAACCCCAAGAGCAATAAAAAATTCACTTGATGCCCTCTGCTCCTCCTTCGCCTGAGAAAGCGAAGAATCTTTTTTTTTTGGCCAGAAAAGTAAAAAGTACCCACTAAAGTAGGTACTTGTGCTTTTACTATAGTGCTAGTACTAGTAGTAGGTATGGCATGGCTCCTACTGATATTGAGAATCGACTTGAGAAATTATAAATTTTCTAGGCCTATTCATATGAGATATGTGTACATTCTACACTGCAATAGGTGATCCATCTTAAAAGCCATCTGGGTAAGTAATCTCAAATATTTTTTTAGGTTAGTACCTTATGGTTAGTAAACGAAAATTTAAAAAAATATTACAATTTCTGTACTACTATGAAAAGAGAGATTTAGATTAGATAGCATAAATTTCTAACACACCATGTTCCACTATGACCAAATTTATTGCTTTTTTTGTATAAAAAAATTTTAATTTATGAATTGGATCTAAATTATTTTAAAATTTTCTACTTTTATTTGCTACTTATCTACAATAATAGGTCTATATCTGTACAATATTAGCTTTTTAATTTAATAGGTAGGCATTAGGTACTGTTTACCTACAAAAATGTATATTCAAATTTTAAATAAAAAATTGGAAATTTTGAAATTTTTTTGATGATTTTATAACATGCTTGTAGTGCCATAATTCGATAAAGTCAAATAAGTTGTGTTCATTTTTCACTTTTAAAGGTATTTATTAAATTGAATTACAAGTACAAGCATATGATAGTGTTTACTACAATGCAGTAGTAGTAGTAGGGTACTTAAAAGTAGGTAGGTAGGTATACCAAAAAAAGAATAGAATTGAATTTAATCTATTAGACAACTCAATTTAAATAAATGTTAAGCTGAGGATAGGAAGGGCTATAAAGAAATATGTGTAATTCAGGTAAATTTCATCTGCTCATTTTAAACTTCACTTTACTTAATTTAGTTAAGGACCAGAGAGAGAGAGAGAGAGAGGAAAAAAAAGTAAAAAGACGCAAAATAAAAAAATTTAAGCAAGTATTATACATTATGCTACCAGAAGTAGTATATTTTACAGGTTTAGAATTTGAATGAGTTTATAAAAGAGAAAAAAATGTACAAAAAAAAACGAGAGAACTTATCATGGTTTGTAAGCATTGCTTAAGGTTGTTAAATATATGGGGCTCGTTTTTTCCACTTGGGTTTTGAGAAAGTGGATGCTTACCTTTGTTTCCTTTGTTTGATACCTAACTATACCATTGTAGTAGGATACTTACCTAGACTAGACTAGGCTTGTACTATTAGACTGCAGGTACTAGTACTTACCTATATACATACTAGTACTTTCTGTATGTATGTATGAAAGCAAAGTGAAATAAAAGAAAAAAGATAGAAAGAAAAAATAAAAGAGAGAAAGATTATCTGATGAAATTTTAATGTCATCTCCAACGAATACTAGTAGTATAGTCTAGTAGTAAGTAGGGTACTATATATGTAGTAATAGTAGGTAGACGTACTATTAATACGAGGCGAATATTAAGACAGCTTATACTGTTGAGAAAAAAATGAACACAAAACTTGTAAGCTTGGACGAAAACTTAATTTCCCACCTTTTTGAAAGGCATTTTTCTCAATTTAGTTAGCTAAAACTAACTATTTGGAAAATAGATTTGTCATACAAAAATTTTAATTTTTTGATAATTTTTGGTAATTTTTGATCTAAATTTTACCATCTATTACATACAAAGTATCTAGACACAAAATTTAAATTAGACTAAATTAACCTTTAAGTGATCTTTTATTTTAAATAAATCTACCAATAAGTTACTTTCAATCGATAAATATCTCTGCATAATTAGGGTACTTGTGAGATTATTGTAAAAAAATGCTTAAGGTTCTTAAAATTGACAATTATTATTGGAAATTAATAGTATCTTATCTAGGTAGGTATGTATTTTAGGGCGCTTAATTGTCATTATATTGAGTCATTTTAAGGTTTTCTCATCTAAGTTTATTTGACTACAAATATATATCATAAAGATAGGACAAAAAGTTTGGAATAGAACAGCCTTAGAGCCTAGGTATTTTTAAAATGAAAGTAATTGTGAGGGGAGCAAATTTTTTTTTAGTGGATTGAGAAATATAGGAATTATGATTGCTACAAATTGATTTACGAGCCTTGTACTTTGTATTTATACAAGAACGACTACTACTATTAGAGTTAGTATAATCAAATGGGTAAGTTATGAAATTATTTTAAACTTTTAAAAATGTACTTTTAAGTGTACATAAGTAATAGTAAGTAGATAGTAAGAATATGCCTAGGTAAGTAGAAAAAAAGGGAGAAATTTATCTCTCTCAAAGTCGAGGCAATTATGCTAATGAAGAGCGAGAAAAAAATTTATTTACTTCGCTTCAAATTAATTGCAGGGTCTTACTATGTACTACTTACTACTACAATGTCCCAATCCCCCATAAAATACCTTTAAATTATAAGGATAAGTCAGGTATAAAAAGTCTCTTTTAATTATATCCACTATCTAGTACCTATAAGAGTAGATAAGTAAAAAAAATCCTATTACTGTAGTAGGACATTATTTGGACGGAAAAAACATACTTAAAGGTATTTTGTGGTTTTTAAATGGTTTTAAACCCCATTACTTTATTGTATAAGAAAAGAAAGCTACCTTATCTATCTAGTTCTGAAGCATATGTAAGTGTATATTTTAATTAGTAATGAAAGTTCAAGCGAATGTGATTATGAAGTGTAGTTTAATCCAGACTTGGCTAACTATGCTACTTTTACAGTATAAGTAAAGGGGGTATAAAAAATTGATCTATTCTTTACTTTTTAATTCAAGATTCAAGAGTTTTTATTTCCCAAAACCTCAACTTGCCATTGCCATTTGACTTCCTTTGGTTTGAAAAACTACCTTAAAACCTTAAAAGTGGCCCCCTTCATTTCTTTTACTTTTACAATCATACTACATACTGGTAATTCTTTCGTTTAAGCTTCTTAATTAATTTACGAACTCAACTTACTTACTATCGACTATACTTATGTACCAAGTGAGAAACTTAACTTTTAACTTTTGATTCTCATTCTCACCTAATGCTAGTACTTGTATGTTCACAGTCATATTACTCATACATGTAGCACTCATAAGTGCTATAGTATTATTAAATGTATACTAAATATTTAGAGAAACGGATTTGTATGAACTAAAAAAACTAAAAAATAAAAGCCAAAAACAAAAAAAGTGTCCTTTTATTGAAAAAAAAGTACCTACCTGCTACCTACTTTTTTCATAATTTTAGTTCAATTTACTAAATGGTCTGTGATTTTCAAAAAAATTTTAATTTTCAATAACAATTGTCTAACAGTTAAAAACCGAAATTGACCCATTGATTAATTGAAAAAATTTTCAAAAAATTGAATGTTTTGAATGAATTGAATAAGTTATTAGTACACTACCTAAAGTTTAACTATATTTTTTCAAAATTCGAGATTCTGTTCAAAATAATCGAGCTATTTAGTTATTTGGATTTGAAAAAAGCTTTCTAGTAGGAAAGATTTTAATGTAGGTAAATTAAAAATGCTATTCTTATAAAAATCCGAGTTGTATAAAATATATCCCAGTCAGATAGTTAAATGTTAAAGACTTATAAAAATTTTAATGAATTTTAAGGTGTTGAGTTTTGAAGGGAAATACAAAATTGAATTTGGTTTGTCTATATTATATGGTTCTAAAATATACCTAATAGTATTAGTGACTTATACAAGATACAATATAGTATGTTATTTGAGCTTTAAATGAAGGGGGTAAGTTTTTAATATAAAAAATTAATTTCTTCATATGCAATCAAAAAAGTAAGGGAAGGAAGTTATGAGTTTGAAAGAAGTACCTAACCTACCTATCTATAGAAAAATGATTCAGATTTTTGGAGGCTGAGGTTTTGAAAAGTTTTCAATTTCAATTTCAAAGTAAAGTTTTACTTTTACAAGCTTTTGAATTTACTTTGACTTTACTTTACTTGGCTTTTTGTTTTTGTATTAGTATAAAGTATGAAGTTTCTATATTTATTTTGCTCTAATTAAATGAGATGTTGTACATACATGCTCTCATAAAAACTTTGTTTAATTAGTACCTACCTACTAAGCATAAGGATATCTTGTGTACTTTCTCAAAAACTTCTCAATTCTTAGTCGACGAGAATAGATTGAACAATATATAAAGAGTACCTACTTATAAAGTATAAGGATACTTAAAACTTTAAACAAAGCCAAAAAAGCATCTAAAAAATAATCATACCTACAATTATTGCGTACTACTATATTGGTACAAGATTTTATTTGACATTGAGAATTTTCTGGCATTCCTTAAAAAAGGAAATCATGTAATAAAATATATTAATATTTCTAATAGTAAGTCCTAGGTTTCCAAGATTCAAAAACTCAAGAGAATTTTCTCAAAAAATCTGGATTTATAGTTCTAAATCAGATAAATTGATATGATAGATCCTTTTTTGCGAAATTTCTCAAAATCTGTGATACAATTTTGACAGCAATTTCTAAAATATCATAATATTATTAGCTGAGACTATAAATTAATTTTCTATTTGAAAAATAGTTGGTACCAGGAAATCTGTGTATGAATTAGACAAGATTTGAGACTTGAAGGAAAGTTTTATTTGATGGTGGTCCTTGGAAATTTTTCGTTTCGTTTGCACAGTGAAATGGCTCGAAGGAAAGACTCAAAAACTCGAGAACGCAAATCAAATCAACTCCCTGATGAGACACTCGAATAAAAAGACACACAATAAATTAATACAAATTACCTACTAGTATAATAAACTACTACTTATACTTACAAGTATAAGGGACCCTGCTTAAACTTATATTTAGCAAGTAATATGGCACAAATTCCCTGTGTTTGGATAATAAAAGTAAAATATGAGAAGTTGGGTATTATAGGCAAATAAAAATATAGGAAAGCCAAAATGTAAAGGGCAAAGAAAATTCCAATTCCTTCCGGCTATTTAAAAACCATAGTATTCGAACATTGTTCGGCTTCTTTCTTTACATATCATCATCCCCTGCACTACATACACGATTTTAAAAGTAAAAGCATACCATATGTAGGCATGTACTGACGATGAGTACTGATACATTCATAAGGGTATATCTATATTGACTGATATAAAGTTTATGTTAAAAAGTTGAATATTTTTCGAGATATAATGTAGGTACTTATGTACTTTAAATTGGAAAAAAGGATTTGAAATGTGAATGGAATTTTCTCTGTCGAGTTTAAAGAAATACTGATATGTTAATATTGGGCTGGTTTTGGATGAAGGATCTGAAGTTCCAGAATATTATGATCCTTGGTATATGGCAATAGGAGGCTTTTAAAGGCACTCAATTGAGATGCATTTATTTAGCCCAAAATTTCAAAATCTAGATTTGAAGAAGTGTTTCAATAAAGGCCTTTGAGTTTTTGAGCCAAGACCAAACCATACTGTATCATGGTATACATAGTAGTAAATATGTATGTGTGTATGTATCAGCCAGTATTAAAGGCAGTCAGCGGTGAATTCCCAAGTTACTCACTTTTTCAGCTCTCTTTGACCCTACCCCATCATAATATTCAATATAGTAAGTTGTAAATACTTAGGTATGCCAGATTCAGAACAACATTTTGATTTACTTAATATGAAATATATAGCTAATAGCTAGCCTATGTAGTGTACATTCATACCATACCTATCTACTAATGTACATTACATAGGTAGATTTGCAAATAAATAGAAGGCTTTGATACTGAATAACTACCTATGAACTTAGTATTAGAATGAAATATGGTAATACTTATAGTATCTGCTGTAGTAGTATTAGTAAAATAGTTACAGCTATCAATAGAGCTCAAACCAGTTTGTGAAATGAAATACTATCAATCGAATCGAATCTGGAGAAACACTAATCTTAAGTATACAAGTACTTGTACAAATATACAATTCAGTATTTGTACATATTTAGTAAATTTTTCTTGTCCTTTTAATTTACCTAATAATTATAATTTTCAACATTTTAGAGATCTGTACAATACAATATTATTTATCAGTAAGATTTCAAAAACTGTTCAAATTCAGTTTAGATTCGAATGCGAGCTAATAATTCCAGTGCTGGTTTCATGGGTATATTCAGTGGGTAGGTATAAATATAAATAGTGCTCACTGAAGCTCAAGATAAGTATTTATATTTGCTCATTTGGTATAAAAGCCCTTTTATTCACTCAACTCAACTTTGCCTTTTTTCCATTAGGAGGAATAAAAAGTTGATAACATGTTCGAATAACATAGACTCTTTGATTTCTGCCCTGGCCTGGTCCCGGTCCTGTCTCTATTTCTCTGTTTCTGAGACCCATTGGACCGAGTGTAAAGCTTATTAACATTCAAAGGGCCCTGGGTTTTGTTTGTCAACCCAATAGTCACTTGATTTTTCGCCTTTGTCCTACTCTAATAGAAGTTGACACCGATCTATTATCTTTCCATTTTTTTAAGGTTTTTTATCCAATCTGTCTAAATGCAAACAATTCCTTCGAGCTGTTTACTATACAATGTCCCCTTTTAATATTTATTGACTGGGAGGACCCTTTGATTTAGAACGAATAAATTTTATTCACAAAAACTTTTAATAAATCCTATTTAGGGTAGCTTTAATCATCGTTTAATTAACTTTACTACCCTAAGAAACATTTTTTAAGTTCTTAATTAGAATTACAGGTAGATATCAGTATCTATAATATAATATAATAGTTTTATTAGGATGAGAATAATTGTTATAAAATTTGAAAAAAAAATCATTTTTTACTTAGGTATTTAAGGCACTACTTGAGTCGAGTCTTTATTAAACACACTTGCATGTTGTTGATTCTCGCATATGTTTCGAGTTTTGGATATACCTTGATAGCTGATGGATTTTGATGGCTTCAACTGATACGAGTACAGTAGTGGTGGGGTATTGAATTGGTGGAAGAATTGCATGTTGAAGAGCTCTATTGAATTTTTCATTAAAAATTTAACTGCAAATCCATGAGCATCAGAAATTGGGAAAGATATACACTATGTAAAAAAAATACTATCTCACTAAATCATCGGATTCACTCTCCCTATCAATTTTATTCAATTTCATAATAAACTGAATTTAAACTGAAAATACTACTAATAAAGTATCAGTAGGTATTCTTAAAGGTAAAACTGATATTCAATTTTAAGTTCATTGTCAACAAATACTACATGATACTATCATACTGCCTACTATCTCGAGTTTAGGTCTAGATGGAAATGTAGACTTTATAATGTTAGTACCTACTTTCTATTATTTCTATCTACCTAGTAAATACCTAAGCTAGGCATTGTATTTTCTCCGAGTTTCAAGATTGACAAGTACATTGGCTGGCTGACGTGACTTTGACAGAGTGAGAAGAATTGCTTTTGGTTTCATTAGATTTATTTCTTTTTGTTATAGGGTAGAGTAAATACTAGGTATCTACAAGTATCCGACTTACTGATACCTCTGTGAAAGCAATATAAGAAGATGCCTAAGTACCTATATATAAGGAATTTAGGTAGGTATCCTTTGTAAATAAGAAAATAAGTGCTCTCGATGAGCTTCAGAAATGTTAAAGTTGAAAATTATCTAAAACTGATGAGGATGAGAATACCAGTACCAGTACGTAGTAGTCAATTAGTAGTTACTTTATTACTGCCTACTGTTGAGTTGAAACATACTGAAAGCATGAACAATGGTAGCAGAATAACTTACTAGGTACTAATAGATATAGATACATGCATACAGATACGTATTTTATATGTAGGTAGGAGCAGTTTACCCTATAATGTCTAATGTAAAAAATTGAGTTTCAGTTTCAACTCGACGAAATTCTCACGTGAATTTCTCAAATAGAAGCAAAGTTAATTGCTGTCATTCAATGTCAATGCTTTTTGGTTTGGTTTTGAATCAAGTATACCTATTTGTGCCTTATAGTTAATACTTAGTACCCTACTCTAGCTAAATAATAGTTTAAATCTGATTATATTTGAAGATAGGAGGATTTAGAATTAGAAAGATTATTTTTTAAAATTTATTTTGGGTTGTACTTTGTACTCGTATTTTCAAATTTCGAGTATCGTGATTAATAAATGAATAAAATGCTAATCGTACATAGAGGACTTTATGACCAAATATATAGTAGGTAAATTGACTTGAGATTGAGGTAGGTATGACTAAAATGAAAAAAAGATATAATATCTAACTACCCTACCTACAAATTTTGTATCCTGTTCTGTAAATATCTGTATCTGTACTCGTACGACCTTAAATTAAATTAAATTGATTTTTTTTAGAAAATCGGCCCTAAAATCTAAATTATGCAGTAAGGCTGAAGGTATATGTAGTTCATTTTTCTCTTTTGAATGACTGGGTAGTAACTTTTTTGAACAATTGATACATCAATGAGTAACTTTATGGTTACAATTATAATTTCTAATTAAGCATAATTTTTTAAATTCAAGATTAAAATTAAACTTAATGGGTAACTTGGAAAAGCAATTAGAAAATCCAAATACGCGAGTACCCTATCTATACATTTCCTCACGCTTTCTCGAACTATGTAGGTACTTAATTAGAAAAGTTTAGTAATCTCTTTCTTGGATGGAAATACATTACAAAATTATTGTCACAGTAGTTAGTGCAATAGTAAGGTACTTATTTGTCTCATATCTCTCTCAACTTGTTTATCTTTTTAGAAATGAAAAGTCCAAATGTAGTATAAGGACAGATACTACAAATCCGTATACCCTACAATAAAATAAGTAAGCAAAACATACAAAGTAGGTAATCTGTAGTAGGTATGTACAATAATAGTTCGTCAGAGGAAATACTCAAGGGGGGAAATTCAACAAAAAGCTTATAAAACTTAAACTTACATACATATTACATGTTTAGTTATCTATCTAGGCTTGTCTGATGTATCTTACTATTAGGTACTTAGAATTAGGTATAATTGTACTGATATACGGTTAATACGACTTATAAGTAGAGTTGTTGAGACGACACAATTTAGAACTTTTTAGCAAAAATTAAGTCATTATTAGTCCCCAGAGTGAGATGGGACAACTCGGAGAAACAACTTTTGAAAGTTAATTATACCGTGAGAAAAAAATTCTTTGTTAATTAGAGGGAAAGCAGCGAGTCAGACTTGATGATTTAAATAATTCATATCTCTTATTATTGTATCATTCAGAGGATAAGAGTTAAGAGACACATGTACTATGTATGTACCATATCCAGTACTACTATGTATAGCATTTAATGTCTAACAATAAGTTATTTTACATATCCGAAGGAACGTCCTTTTCCCTTTAAAATTATGAAACTTCTCATCTTAATTTTCTTACATTGTATTGTGTGATGTGTGTATTTTAGTTTACAATTTTTGGTTTTTAATTTGAGAAGACACCTACCAAGTTATTACCTACTACATAATTATAAGTACCCTACTTAGATATATTCTCTGAATAATTATAGGCAAGAGTTAGTAGGTAGGGTACATATTATATATATATGGTATGGTATTCATCTTTGAAATCTGAAAAATTATATCCTATGGTCTCAATTTTGAATGTATTTACTCATAATCAGTCCATAATTGATACCATAGGTATTGTTAGTCATCTTGAGACTAATGTAAATTTAAATATACTATACTGTAGGTAGTTAGGTTCCTAAAGATAAGAGTAAACAAAATCACGCAGGTAAAATGCTTTATAAAATTTCTAGAAATTGAAATTGGCTGGAAAATACCTATAATATAATCTGTAAGATTGATTCGATTCGAATAAAAAGATTTATCACTGAACTACATAGGTAAGTGTATGGAGGTACTAGTATATTTGATAAAAATCTCAAACAATAAATTTAAATTTTTACTCTACTACCTACTCACAAAATTATTTCTGGATTTGGAATCCTATCAGTATAATATGGAATAAACGCTCAACTTAAATGAAAATTAATATTTAAAGAATATTTAAAATATTTATTTGCATTCAATATA
>JAQIXA010000069.1:0-72981 GCA_034699045.1 Nanhermannia cf. coronata Gr-Ori-00579 | reverse complement strand
CCTCGATGAGGCAAGCATCAGCCTCGATGAGGCAGGCATCAGCCTCGATGAGGCAACCCTCAGCCGCGATGAGGCAACCCCCAGCCTCGATGAGGCAAGCATCAGCCTCGATGAGGCAGGCATCAGCCTCGATGAGGCAACCCTCAGCCGCGATGAGGCAAACATCAGCCTCGATGAGGCAAGCATCAGCCTCGATGAAGCAACCCTCAGCCGCGATGAGGCTGCAAGCATCAGCCTCGATGAAAACGGACTCTAAAATATTGAATCGCAAAAATTTTACTGATACATATTTCATTAAAATGTTTCCAAGATTTGTGAGTTTTTATAGGACCCCGGTAGGGGTCCTATATCCCACGATGACCGCAAAAATAGTTAAAGATTGTTCTCACGTTATACTCGCATAATTAATATTTATCTAAAGAGTAGTTAATTAAATCCTAGTAATAATTTGGGTACAATTTAAAAGCGGGTTTAACTGGATTCAATAATTTATCGTTATAAGTGTTATAAAATCTGTGTACCATACAATGTGTTTAGATAATGGTTTAGAAATAAATTAAAGATGTGAGAGTAAAAAAAGTGTCGATTATTTCAAGTGAGAAATTGTTTCCAGTCGATGAGATCGAAATCGGTTTTTTTTTCTATCCAAAGTGAGGGAAATGAAACCGAGCAAAAACCAAAAGATTAAGTCTGGAGATCAAAATCTATTGTTTGAAGGACACAGACTGTACCCTACAATTTATAAATTTATAAACTAAAAGTATCAGTAGACTTGTAGTTAAAAGTATCTATAAAATGTATATAAAATGACAAAATACTATATAGATTATAGATTTGATCGGCTTCGGCACTTTTGGATTTTTTTCTTTAGGAAAAAAGGGGAAATTTAATCCTTAAAATTGTATTGAGCTTAGATTCAATGTCTCATCCTCAGTATTGATATGATGCGGAGATACAGATACTGATATTGAGTGTAAAGTGATACCTGGGATCAAACAGATATCATATCATATACAGTACAGATAGTGGTATGATGATTTGGTTTAAAATAAATTTGATTTTATCAAATTGAGAAATTTATACTTTCAAATGATCTACCAACATAACACTTTCAAGTATCACTTTCAAGTAAATTTCAAATTCTAAGAAAAAGACTATAGAATTTATTTGGTTTTTTTTCTCTCTCTCTCTCTCTATCTTTAGTTAGAGTACAGATTGGAAATTATGATCTGTTTGAGTAGAGATAGAAGATACACTTGTGTGTACGTAAGTAAAGTAAAGTAAAATAAAATAATATGCAATAAAGGGTAATTCATACAAATAATATGTCCATTTGATCAAAATCTGAAATATCAAAATGAAATATCGAATTGTAAACAAAATTGAAAACACATCGTCCAAAAAAGAAAGAATTTCAACGATGATGAGTAAATTTAAGCCAAAATTTTAGTTTAAAAATTTTTTCGGAATTTTACTTGCGTTTTGTGTGATCTATCTGTAACTATGCATGCTGCATACCTACTACTCTGTATATAAAATATTTTAAAATTGTCTCTATATACTTGTACATACGTAAATTATTTCCTTTTTGCACGAGCGAAGTGAGCACTTACTATTCAACTTTGCTTGCACTTTGTCCATCTGTTTGTCTGTGTATTTGCCTAGAAGAATACTAGGAAAGAATAAGATTAATTTTTACCAAATTTTACACAAAGGGTTCTTATAGGGCCTGGTTGTGCCATTTCGACAAATATTTCAGATTACCCCTTTCATTGGGGTACTATGAGCCCTTTAAAGATCACCCTTGTTAATCAAATAGGGAAAAAATTAAAATGAAAATCCCTAACTAAAGGGTAATCGCTGATAGATTTTCTGAGACCGTTTGACCCAGAAATTGATCCAGGTGGTATCAATAATATTTTCAGATATTGCAAATGAATTGCTTAGATATTATTAGCTTTTCATGCTTATTAACGAGATTTATGCTTAAGAATTTGAATTTTAGCATTTTAGACCTTATTACACTAATTCTAAGGTTGTGGTCTTTGAATTTATAGTAAGGTTATTTATATTGAGCGCTTTTAGTCGTAAAAGTTGAGAAAATTCATTATTTTTTAACATAGGGTACTCGTACTTGGAATATAATAGGATCCCTAGTAGATATCCTCTAAAAATTTTCCTTTTTAACTTTTGTCGGTTTTGAAAGTTTGATTTTGGCAGAAAAATTCTGTCCTTGCAAAATCTAAAGACTTTTTTGTTTCAAAATTGAGATTGTTTCTAAATATGCTTGACATTTTTTGTGTTAGATGACATGACCTGATTTTATGAAACCTTATGGGGAAACATGTACTAGTAGTCTGTGAAAGGGATCTTTTTAGAAAAAAACAAGTGAGAAAAGAAAAACAAACCGCTCTGATCTCTCTCTCGCCTATCTCCACTCCAATTTTAATGAATAATGTATGAATTTCCTATCCCAACTATACAATACCAGTCTACAGTACTATCTGAATCTCTACTTAGGTCTAATGTATGTATGCCTGTAGTAAATATGAGGAAAAAAAAGATCTTACACTCCTTATGCTAAACTCCTAAATTTCTAATGCTAAATTTCTAATACACACATCTAGATATTTATTTTACTATACATTTACTCCAAATCTTCACAATTTCTGAATTTCTGCCCCCCTCGGTCAGAAATTTCCCTATCTACTAGTATGAGTACCTACATATACTTTTTGATGTATTTTAGTCTCAAAAAAACTCAAAAATATACAGGAGTTGATATCTCATAGACAGAATTCAATGTTTGTTTTGCATAAGGATTTAGTTTGATCTCGATTTTGGTTTTTGTCACCACCACATACATATACATACATAGTAAGTCTGATATGATGTGATAGGGACTAGGATATGGATAGGGTTTATTCTAAACTGGAAAAGTAAATCTAAATAGAGTATTATTTTATTTTATTTATCCCTAAATAAGCAAACAAACAGGCCAGGCATGTATGGACATAAAAAGTATTAAAATTTGGATTCACTCAAGTGACAAAATATCGAGTTGTTTGGTCCCCTTTTTTGTAAGTATTTGTATCTGTACCTATACATATCTACAGTAGTAGTCAGTTCATCAAAAATATTTGTAAATTTTTACTTTTGTACTTTTAAGAGGAAGTAAAGGATAAATATTCATAAAATAAAATAAAATATTGTCCATCAAAGCAGGTCTGTTTAGGTATTTTCTAGAATATAGGTAGTGAATTTCATATTTTATATATATAATATGACTAAGCTGGGAAAAATTGGACTTATTTTCAAATCACATTCTATTTGAGTCTAAAACTAAAAGAAAATCGATAGAAACAATTGGTTTTTGGACCAGTCGGTATGTCCTGAAAAGTTAAGCAAATTAAATTTTGGCACTACGAGTACTTACAAAATTTCCAGTTAAGGTCAGATTAAGTACCAGTTGAAATAATGAACTTTCTCGACCAATTTTCAAAGATGGAAAAGCTTGTTTTTTCTATGATGGTCACATTTCCTTTGAAAATGGTTCAGATCATAGCTCATAGCTCAAAAAAGTGAGTAAATGAAGGCATATGAAGTAGAGTGTAAAGACAAATGTAAAATCTCATGGAAATACAGTACTAGTACTTAGGTTCTAGGAACTACAGATATACTATAGTACTTGTAGGGAAATGGGAAATGGGGATAAGGTGCATTTGTCGTTTCAAGTAGTTTTCCTTCCAGTAAAGAACTTACTGATGAAAGTATGCTTAAAGAGATTCTTCGTTCGGATGGTGGAAAGAAAACAAACATCGAAATCGAGGATGAGTTTTGAAACTCAAAATGAATAGAATACTATACTGTACTATAGAATAGGATATAGTAAAAAGGAAAAAGGGAGAATTTCCTCACAAAACTCAAAAACTAAAACTACTGTGAGGAAATTTGCATTGCAAATTTTTCGGCCCCACCACTCTCAGAAAACCTTTTCCCCTCATTTATCCATACATTTTATACACAAGTACATACTAGTACTAGACTTGTGTAGTTAGTACGAGAAACTGAGTTTCTAAAATTTACAGTTCAAAAGATACATAAGCATACAAGCAAGTTATACTTTTGCTTTTGTACTAACTACTTCTAGTAGTATCTAATGTAATATTCTTATATTTAGAAAACGAGAGATCTAACATTTGAATCCTAACTTTATCTTTATCTTGTGTAATTTCTACTACTAGATTCTTGAAACATTTTGAGACATATTGTCTAGTTTAAAAAATGTCTAAAATTTTTGAAAAATTCTTAAAAATTCACAAAAATTGCTTGAAAAATGTTTGGTCAATTACTACCAATACCAGTAAAAGCCAATTTTTTTGGAAATTTCAGATCCCTAGGTTATCTGCTATAAACACATCTATTACTCTAGTATCTAACTATGTAGTACTATCTAGAAATATATCCGTATTGTCTTAAAAAAATTTCATATTTTCTTATGTTAGTACTTTTTAAAAATTTTGAACTTGAGATAATGCAAAAGTTTTCTAAATTGGCTAAATTTTTCTAAAAAGATCAAAAATGTTCGATTTCAGGGTCTCAAAATCTCTGAAAATCTCTGAAAATTTAGCTGCTAAAAAGCTAAAAAAATAGAAACTATACCATAGAAGAACCCTAAGATCCTTAATATATGACTAATAAGTAGTCATATAGTTTTATTAATAAAACTGAATATTCAAATTATTTGCATTTTTTACACCTATTTTGTTTCAATTTGTGTTTTATCTAGTGGAAAATTAACCCAAAATACAATTTTTGAGACTTTTAAAATGCCAAGAATTGAAAGTTTTTTTTGACATTTTTTTGGTTTGACAAATTGGCCTAGATTTTTTACGCCTACATTACTACCTAGATAAGTAATTCTCCAGTGTTCTCAGTTTTTATGTTGAACATGTTTTAATTAAAATAAATTCATAGAATTGAGGAGAGAATCTGGAGCTGCTGGAGCTTCGGAGCTGGTAGGTACATATTTTAATTTATAGTCTGTTAAGCATGCAAAAATATGTGCATGGTAATAGATTTAGAACTCAAAGTTTCGAAATTGTGCCCCAAGATATGTGCATTTATCATCAGCAAGTCCTTATACTAGTAGTTGGGTTAATTTTTTGTCTAAATATTTACCCTGGAACAAGTGTCTCTTTTCATACTACTACAGTAGTACTACAGATACTACTACTGGTGAATATGCAAAGTACTTTTATTCAATTTGAATTTAAATATCAATAAAAATTCGGTGTCAATAGTCAATATGATATTTACTGGTTCAAAATACGACTATTACTGTATAGATAAGTAGTATTGATCTACATTGAAATTGCTTCAAATTCTCCTAAAAGATAAAAAATGTCCATTAGGTTAATGCTAATGTCTTTTGTGGTTTAAAGGGTACTTTGACTTTTTCTATCTAGATATTGTATAAAACAATAGTTTAGAAATAGATTTCTAACTCAAATGTCGCAATCTAAAGTGTCAAAATTTAAAAGGATCTTAGATAATCCTTAAAAATCTTTAAAAATTCTGATACTTTCTACACTAATTTTAAGTAAAATATGTACTAGTTTACAAGTAGTTAGTAAGGTATCTTAAGATTAAGCCTATTCTAATCGTAAGTAAACATACGAGTAGATGTTATTTCTTGGGTCATCAATAAAGTGTTACATCAATATCTGTCGAAGAAAGAAAAGCAAATTTTTGAAAAACTTACGTAATTTGGAATTATAACTTTTATGATCAACCAAGAATTTTTCCAAAATCCAAGGATGTTACAAAAACCGTAAGTAATTTTTTTTTTTAATTTTTAAGTCTAAAAATGCTATATACAGATATATAGGTACTGGTATTTTTGCACTTTTCACTACTACTGACTACTGATACTTATTGTATTTCAGGATTGTATCTAACTTTCAGATTGTATTTTGACCAAAAAATCTAAAAAATGCTACAAAATAATCATTTTACTGGATACATGTAATTAGAATCGTAGTTTTTAAGGATAAATATTTCTCAAAATCAGATTTAAGGGACCCTTTTATGCTTCTTTGACATTTTGAATTTTTATAAATGACCCATTGTTTCAGTTCGTAGTCCTTCGATACTTATGAGTATAGTTGATAGGTTTAATTGAGATGATGATATCATAATAGTTCTAGAGCAGAGATAGTGCAAGTTATTATGGATCATCATCATGAGTTGTGAAGAAAAGGGCGGAAGCTCGGGATACTTAAACTCCCTCTCAAAAAAGGAAAAAAAGTCAGATAATATGAGTTATATCAGTAGTAGTACTATTACAGATACATGTGATATTTATATTTCTTCAAAGGGGGGAAAAAGCATTAGAAAAACACACATCAGATCGAAAAAAAATTGGCAGAAAGATGAAAGGGAAAAAAATTGGACGGTTTTTGAAGATATTATGGATGATATGGTTTGGCTATGCCATACCATACCATGGTATGGTGGTTCGATGGTCATTTTCAATATGATAATGAAGCTGGTTTTGACCATTTGGTCAAGAGATCCGAAAAAATGATGAAGTTCCCCCCACCACTATGGTTTTGGGGGATTGAGGTGGAATATATACATCTAAATGAGACGATGATGGATATTATTTATATACACCACCATCATGACCACTTTTTTTTCCTACACACTTGAAGAAATAATGTTGGAAAAAACACATACCCACACACAAGTACTTTGAAAAAACTGGTAGAAAGTACTAGACTACAGAGAAGATGTAATAGCAATAGCAAAATATAATATATTAAGAAAAAATTCAGAGAAAAAAAACTATATTGAAGAACATCGTTTGAGAAAACTTCTTATCCTTACCTTACCTAGATATAAATATGTAAGGATCTCGAAAGCTCGATTGAAAAAATTAAGATTTTAGGGCCAAATTACGATAAAACAGAAGGGATTGCACGTAAAAATACTCTTAATAGGTCTTATTGTCAAATTATGGTCAATTTTCTCATTATAAATAGGACTACAAATAAGGGTAGATTAGGGATAGTTCAAAAATGATTTTAAAATTTGGGCAGTCAGTTTTTAAATGGAGCAGTTGCTATTTTAACCTAAAGGATTGAGAATATCTAATTGGATATCTCAAAAAAAAGTTAAATGTAATAATTTGAGGTCAAATTTCATCCAAATACAGGCTATTCAAATTTCAAAAAACCCTTTCATAACTATCTCTAATCTACGTCTATTAATAAAGTTCTACAAATTAATGACTCGAATTTAATTTCATCCCTATTTTAGCTGAATTTACTCCAATATTTTTGGTCTAATTTCACACCTGAATGATATTAACGGAAATTTTAGTTTAGTTTAGTTTAGATTAGGTTAGGTTAGAATTTACAAAAATTTTGGGTTAATATCATAAAAAGGTAAAATTAGATCAAAAATATTTTGAGTAAATTCAGCCAAAATAGGGATGAGATTAAATCAAAGCCCTAATTATACTTGTATGTACCTTAATATAATCTATATTTTTAAAATTTGTAGATTTGCTGAATTTTTTTTAGAAATAGATAGTAAACTTTAAAAAATAGAATTTTAAGAAATAATTAGGCATTATTAGAGGACCCCTTTATCAATTCTTCAAAATATCCTTAAAAATATCGAATTTTTGGTTTAAAAAAACAGACATAATTGACCATCAGAGTAGCTCGCTTTTTATAAGAAATGTGCAAGCTAAAATGAAATACTTTAAGATATTATAAGCTTTTTCTGCCTTTTTTTCTAAAGTTTTCTCAACATCAGGCTTTCTTCTACAAAGGCAAAGGTAAAGGTATGGTATATTTTATATTTTGTATCTTTTTCCTAGTAAAGCGTAGGTAGTATGAGTAGGATACTCTTACATAAGTATGTATAAGTAGACTTGGATAAAGATGAAAAAAAGTACATTTTTTTCTCTTCAGATCCTCTGGATCTAGAATATAGAATGAGCTTTTTGAAATGATCTTTTTTTTTCAAGTATAAAAAAATAAAGCCATAACACACCTCATCATTATACTCTTCTTGGATCTTTGAGATTGGCATCACATTTCTCATATCTGCTCTGGTCTTATGAAATACTACGATTATTTCATATTTCGAATATTTCAGCTGGAAAAGAAATATTACAGATAGTACTTGTTCTTGTACTCGTCTTTACAGTAGAGTACTAGACTTCAAGACTTCGAATCCCAAAGGATAAAAGTACTAAAAGTTTTTGTACTTGTACTTACTAGTCTGAAGACTATTAGCTCAAGGACTTACAAATTAATGGGTATAAATGATCTCAAATCTCAAATCAATTACAAAAGTATCTTTTCTTCTAATATATTATTATCTAATAGTAGACTAGGTTAGGTTCTACTTTATATCACATCACAACTGGATCTGATCGGTAAAAACTAAAAAAATGCCAATTTATTTTCAAATTTCGGCAACAATTGCTTTTAAAACGACTAAAAATTGGACGATTTTCAAATTCAGATACTGGAAGAACAAGTGTCTAAAAAAAACCTCTATTAGCATTTGAAATATCATTGTTATAAATTTTTTGAAAGTTGAATTTTTATATTTTGAGTTAACCAAATATGACAAAATTAGATCCAGAGTTCTGAAATTTCAAGAAATTCAAGGTAAAATAGGAATTCTTCTATGTGATTTTAAGTATTTGCCTTTTTTTGTATTAGGACCTTTGCATCTGTATTTATTAGAAGCACTTGTGATCGGCAAAATATAAAAAAATGTAAAATTTGGGCAACAATTACGTTTAACACGGTTAAAAATTGGACAATTTTCAAATTCAGATTCTGAACAAGTGCCTGAAAAAAAATCTTTTAGTATCCGAAATATCATGTTTTAAAGTCTTTGAAAGTTTCCTAAGGTGAATTTTTGTATTTTAAATTACCCAGATATGACCATATAAGTTCAATATTTCTAAAATTTCAAAAAATCTCAAGGTAAAATAGGAATTTTTCTATTTGATTATAAGTATTTGCTTTGCTTTTTAGAATTTTGGAGTTTTGTATCTATATTTATTAGAGGCACTTGTTTAGTTGTGGTTTTGATCCCTTAGCAAGTGCAATTAATCTCAATTTAATCGACTTTCTCGGTTTGTGATTTCAAAATCATCAACTTACCCACAGTTGATCTAGTACTATCGAGGTAGTATTTTAATGATCTTATTCTATTACTAGAAAACTTATAGCAAATACTATACTATACTATGTATACTGTATACTACTGTTAGGGTAAGTACAAGATACTTGTAAGTGTGAGGGTTAGATTTAGTTTCTGATTCTCTCTCGAAAAAGTTGAAAAAGTTTCTTGGCCAGATTTAAGGGTGTGTTCTACTACCATGTACTATAATAGTTTGGAAAAACATTTGGAGCAAAAATGAAATATATCATTATGATTATGATGAGACTCTCACCAAAACCAAAAACCAAAAAAAGATCATAGACATCATAAAAATCATACTATACTATTACCAGTACCAATAGTAGTAGTACTATCATAAGTATTCTGTATAGGGAAAGACCAAAGCAAAAAAACTAATGCATTCTGAGAGAGAAAATAATTCAACATGGATTTCACAAACAGACAAGTTTTTTTTTCTATCTGGCTCTGCCTCTAATGTATGTGTAAGTCTACATAGCTTGGATTCTAGATTTACTTTGAGTCTTTGAAATAATATATAGAATAATTCACTTTTTTCCTCAAAATATCAAAATGTCCAAAACTCATTTTGATATTTCAGATTTCTCTAAAAAAATTCAAAATTTGATCTGAATTAGGCACTAGAATATAAAATTACATGTATATTTTATGACAAGTTTTGTACTTATACAGAATACCATGAAACTTTTGGTCATTTTAAAAAGTAAGTAAAGATCTTGAGTTAACATAGAGGTCTGAAATTTCTATTGAGGATTTCTAGAGTACCCTACATAGAAAGAACAAAATGCATTTTCTAATTTTAGGCAATTCTTCCATTTAAAATGGAAATTTTTAATTTTTTTGGTAAAATTCTGATGCCTTATCTACCTTTACATACTTGAAAATACCAATCTTAGATATTATTATCAAAATTTTGAATTTTTTGCTATGAATTAAAAGATACGCTGATTTTGGATTTTATAGATTTTTACTTTTATAAATTTTTTTTTATAGATTTTGACCGGATCCGGAGAGAAAAGAGAATTTGTATCTCTATATAATAAAATGGAAAATTTTGCATTTTAATTTGCTCAATGGTGACCAAAAATATCAAATTTTTTGATAATTTAGCCTTTGACAATGTGAGTTACATCTTTTGGAAATTTCCAGGATTCCAGGAGTCTTTGAAAGTGAGAAAAAACTCATCTTTTTCACAGGAAACGGTGAAATCCAAAAGACATATGTACTTATGAGAGCCTCTCAGTATACTGTATATGGAGGAGAGCTTTTTAGTCTCAAAAATATCATCAAAGGCCATCAAAATCTATTTATAAAGTATAATGAGGAAAAGTAGAGTTCCAGTAGGATCACCAGGACCAAGAAAATGATGAACAATCTTCATATACTTATGATCTTTTGATAGAAAAAGACTCATAATACCACCTCCATAAGTAAAAAATATTTCTCTCACTTTCTCCAAACAAAATTCTATATTTTATCCAAGTTTTATCTTTTGAGCTTTAAAGACTTTATTTCTCATGTTTTTTCAAGTACAAAATCCTCAAAAATTTAAAAAATATGGCAGGTAACGATGAGCCTTTTTGTAAAAAAAAACTTGGTACACTACTACAGAATACTATAAAAAGCAATTGCAATGTTTCCTTATATATTTATATTGGGGCTGACAGTCAACATTGATTTAATAGACAAGTATAAAATAGTAATAAGTACCTATCTACACTTATGTATACGAAGTTTTTGATTTATTTTTTACTAAAATAGAAATTTTGAAGTATAGGATAAGTTCAATTAGACTGATCCCTTAAAATAGAAAAATACAATCAAGTAGTTTAATTGAATTCAAGTTTTCGGGGCTTTGGTACAAGTGGTGCTGAATTTGATTCAGATTATTTTTAATCCTTAATTGAAGTGGTAGGGATAGGGATCGTTCAGAAATTGAAATAATATTTTTATTAAAAGATTTTTTCGAGTCAAAAAATAATCACGAAATCAGATCCTCAAATATTGTCAAAATCTTACTTTTTTCAAAATTAAAGACAAAAATTAAAGGAATCTTTAAGAAAAAAGTTCCAAATTTGGTGATTTAATATGCAATATGACATAAATTTTATAAACCAGTAGTACTTGACTTGTTCTGAAATGACACCCCAGACCTGATTTGATAAAAACGAGTATTTTGAGATTTTAGCTTTTTATATATCTTAATATCTGATTTGAAGTTTTTAAAATCTCTGTTTTTGAGCTTCACTTTGCTTTTTTTAAGCAAATAAAATCGCTAAATTACACTAAAAGAGTGGTGTGAAATCTTTTTAAAAAAAGTGACAAATTCGATGTTTCAATAATGGTGTATGGAGTTTTGAAAATTTTATAACAAAATCTTGACATAAAATTCTAGAATAATAGGTATAGGTACATGCAATGGTGCATTCTGAAATTACACTTGAGATAAATATAATATAATCTGATAAAAATCTGATCAATATGATTTCGAAATTCAAGGTTCTTACCTGATTTGGCTCAATTTTTTATAATCTTGGATTTTGATTGCTTAATCATTAGATATTGAGATATTATTGCCGAGAATAGAATTTTTGAAGAAGTTTGAGGGGTGTTAGCTCATCTTTATTTAGCCAGTCTTTTTGAGATTTTTTTTCGAGTATAACTGGCGGTGGCAAGCGTAAAAAATCATCCAGGATATATGATGATCCTGATGATTTTCGATTTGGTCGATTTAGGATCTGTACAAAAGTACTTTAATACTTTTTACTTGTTTTTCTCTGAGATTTTGATGTAAAAAAACCGAGGGTTTGTTTTACGAAAAGTGTGCAAGGGCTGTCAGAAAGTGTGCAAGGGATCCTTGGACTGAAAAAAAACAAACCCTTCGGTATATTTGACTATATTTAGTGGTGTGTGCTTAGCCATAATATTTATACTGATATTTATATTGAATGAACTGCCCTTATTCAAAGAGTATAATACTCATATATACGTATATGTATGAGTACAATTGAAGGCAAATGATTTTGCAGATCAGTTAAATCGAGTTTTTTTTTTCAAATCCTACCGAATACTGAAGTAAATTCGGGATAAATTTTTTGGATTTGAATTCATCGGGTTTGTTTGCTTTGCCTTTACTCTTTTACTGTACTAGGGTTTTTATAACTACTATACAGTAGTGTCTGTATTAGGTATTGTTTGTATCAGGGTTGAGTCGACCGACCAACTCCTATTTATCCATTCGAATGTAATAAATCTTCGAATTTCCTATATATTTTTCACAGATCTATCCACGTATTTACTATTTATACCAAAGTCATTTGAGCAGAATGCCCCATTGCAAACAATAACCAAATGTTAGAGAAATTAAGGTCACTTTGTAAAATGTCACGAGCGAGCGTCTAATTGAAAGATAAATTTTTGTAAAATATTTTAATTGACTCGAAATTCATAGTGTATCAAGTTATCGGGCATTTTGATCGATTTGAGATTAAGTATGGTAGTATTTTACTTTATTCTAGAGAAATCAGTCAAAATGTGCCTTTTTAGACCTTAGGTTTCCTAAATTATATCTGTAGATTAATCCTAAGTATCCTCAAAAATACTCGATTCTTAAAATACACATACTCGATTATTGCAATTTAATGGTAAATTTTTTTTAGAAGAATCGTTTTTTGTTCCTAACTTAAAGCCATCAAGGTTTCAAAACTCTGATTTTTGCAAATTTTACTAAATTAAGATTCTTGCAATGTCATGTCATATTCGCAGCGAATGCGAATAATTTATTCGCTCGTGAATCAATCATAAGATCAATATTAGCATATGTACCTGTACCTATGTACTTAAGACTATTTAGCTCATAGATATAGTAATTAGCACCTATTACAATTACAAAGTAGTAAATTTAAAAAAAAATTGTCATATATTCCTGGATTTGAAAAAAATCATTTCACTAATGAAAAATGAAAGCTCTATATTAGGATTTGAAAACTTTTGTCCCTATTACCTTTGATCAAATGTCCTATGATTATTTCATACATATAGATAGATAGAATGGTTTAAAGCTAAACCTCCTCATCCAGACCAAGTTTCAAAACTAAATAGTTAGATTTAGTGTAGGTTTAGGTTTTTAAGGGGAGAGTTGTAGAGGACAATAGCCAAATAATAACAGAAGAGTAGAGTAGAAGAGAAAAGCATAAAAAATAAAGGAACCGGATAATTTATATCTATTATACAGGAAAATAACAAAAAAGCTACAAAACAACCCTACAGTACTACACACATAGTATACTTATTACATAATACATATGTACATACATTAGTGAGTAAATTTACCCGACTCGATATCATATTTATACATTATTATCATCTTTTGTTTACCATAGCCATAGCCATAGACCATAGTATACAGGAAAATACTATTTCATTCAAAGGATCCCTTTGACTGTCCTTTAAACTCTGACTTGACTTTTTACCCGATTTTGACAATACAGATACTACTAGTACTAATATATTCTTATCATGCAGAGTTTTTATTTTCAAAAGTCAAAATATGAAATAAACTTGTCATACAGGGCCAAATAATATTACTCTATGTATTATACATACAGGGTAATAATTAACTCTTTCAACATATAAAAAATGAGTAAAAGTTAAAAGTTGGTAGTCGAGCGTGTCGGCGATGAGTCTGTACTTTTATTACTTGAAAACTTGAAGGGTATTATTTGGACTTTTTTCAATTGTTGTTCAAATTTGTTTCAATTTTCGAGTTGAAATTGAAACCCCATGAAGGCCCATTTAAATAGACAAGTAGTACCTAATACAAAGTACAGTGTGTGTATCAAGTGCTTAGGTACTTGATAGTCCAAATTATAAGGGTATACAGAGGATAATAGAGTATTTCAAGTAGGTATCAAATTTTAAATGATTGATCCAATTAGAGTGTTTTCAGGGAATAAAAGGTTTGTCAAATCAGTAATTGACAGCCGAAAGCCTCAAATTGCTAATTACTTACTATATTACCTACATTATATTTACTATTTAGACTTGTATATATGTATATGTAAGTACCACCAGGTACTTACATATACATACATACGTATTTCAAAATCTCAAATTTTTAGATAAAATGCAAAGGAATCGCTTAAAATTAATGATTTATATATGAAATCAGAAATCAGCTCATTATCGAATCCAAATTATGCTTTATTTAAAACTTTAAAAAAATATTGCCGAAAACCGGATTAAATTAAAACATACAATCTAAATTGTAAATAATTTTTCGATAATTTTGATCAAAAAACCAAAATTTGGCTACAAACTGATGACGATATTTTTGGTTATTTTGAATCTTAAAATGTTGACTTTAGTAAATGCAATTTGAATGAAATGTAGGTACATGTACAGTAGATTTTTGGTACCAAAAATTATTTTTTAGTAGATACCTAAAGAATAAATAAATATAGAAAATGACAATTTTTTCTATATTTTGTAGATCCCTCTCTATTCCCCATTCCTCGGTACCTTACCGGCTTGTTAAAAATAAATATGTCCGGACGAATCGAATGGTCCAAATTATAAAATTCTACTCGAATTAGACCAAAATAAAAATTTTAGATTCTATTTCACATTTTTCTTTTAATATTTGCCAGCTTTTGACATGAAAAAAATAACCTAGTATTATCCTCAAAATTAATATCCTCAAAATTTTCTATCTGTAATAGGTACCAAAATGAAAAGTGTGAAATAGAATCCAAAGTCCAAAGTTTACATTTTTGGGCCAAAAAATAGTTTATAATTTGGACCAGTCTGTATACAATACTTCTTAAGAGCATCTCGTCTATCTAATTGAATTGAAAAATAGCTCAAAAAATTTGATAAGAAATTGGAAATTGGATTTGTAGTGGCAATTTTTCTAAAATTTCTAAAATTGATAATTCATATCAGTTATGAGATGTTTACTAAAGACTAGAGACTTTGATCTTATTTTCAAAATTTCTGAATTAAACTAGATCTGAATCTCTCTTATTCAAATTCATAATTCAGAGACTTCAAAGTCAAATTGGGGACATTTCAAATTTCAATATTTCTTTAAGCATATTTTACTTGAAAGCAAATTGAAAAGTTGATTTGTCCAGAGGGTGATGGTTTTAGCACTTGAGTTCTACTGTATTCTGTCAAAAGCAAAGTGTTTTGTTGAGTAGTTCAATAATGCTTATAGTATTATAGTACAGTATATAGTATAAGTAGAATGATACCGATATTGAAATGTTTAAAATTCAAATACTTAACTTTAAAATTTCATCCTAATCTGACATCATCAAGTGTGTGAAGAATACCCCTTGGAGAATATCTAATTAAAAGTGTAAAAAGACTGGGGTGAACAAAAAACTGATGCATAATATATACAGACATCCATATAGATTTGAATTAAAGTACATTTTAAGGGTTTAAAGATAAATACAAACAATAATGATCGTATTTCAGTATGGTTCAGGCCCTTGACTCTCGGATGAGTACAGATAGAATATTTGAAATTTGAAATAAAGTGTTCTCTATCAGTCCTCAGTACAGAAGGGTTGATTTAAGGGACAGAGAGACAACAAAAACATACCGAACCAAAATTAACCGAAAAAGTTTGCTTCAATACCCCTTTATAAATAATCAGAGATTGAATTATACCATAGTAGTTAGAGCTAGAGAGATTACAATTTTTGAGAAATATGGACATTTGCAAATGGCAAAATATGTTTGTACAGTTTTTGGTGGTACACTATATAGACATAGACTTACTTAGCATTGATATTGGTATGTAGTAGTAGGGTTAGAATAGATTGTTCTGGAAAGTTTTACATTTGTATGACATATTGGTTTGACAAGTCAGAAAAAGTGGATATGACCCGCTTAAAGAAAACTGACATTTCAACTACCATTGCCATATTTAATTAGGTAGTTAAATTTTTTTAAATTACCTAAGTATTTTTAAAAAATGCTTCGAGTATCATTATGCTTGTCCTATATGGATTCATTTTCTGACAAATAGCTATCTTTAGCGTGAAAATCGTATGTAGATACTTTAAATTAAGAATATATAAAGTTAGGTATTAAGCATTAGGCATTAGATTATCAAGATCAAAGTTAAAATAAGAACAAAACTTAATAAGTACCCAAACCTGCCTAATTAACCCTTATTTTGCAGATTTGCAGATTACATTTTCTATAAAAATCATTTTAATAATTTTTTCGGTTATTGAGTGGGGGGGGGGGTCCTAGGTCAACTTAAATTTGATTTTTAAACAAATTGATCAGCAAATTTTAATTTTTGGAATGAACATCGATAAATTTTTAACTATCAAAAGTACCTACCATATTTTTAAAAAATCTATTTACGATTTGATTACTTACCATTAGACATCAGATGTGTCAATATCTTCTATCTGCCTATATAAAATATGTAATACTCATACATATGTAGGGTACCTGTGCTTAAGAATTATGTAATTTTTTTTAGTTTTGTACTTTTTTGTCAAAATTTTACCAAATTCAATTTTTGTTGAGATTTGTCACTTTTCTCTGTACTTGTCATAAAATGTCAAGCCCTGTATTTAGGTATCATATCTCGTGGGCCAAATGGGTGGTATGGTCTGGTCTGGTATACTTTTTTTTCGACTAGTTTTTGAGAACAAAAGGAAATCTGTCGTGTGAAGTTTTACGCGAAGGCTATTACACTATAGAGAAAAGGTTATAATATTTACTATATAATATCAATATGAAATGAAATAATATTGTAAATCTGGATCTGGATACCACTAATATGCCACAATACAAATTTATACTATGCATACTATAGGTAGGTAGAACGAAAAAAAATGAGATTTTGTTCAGTCAAAATAGCACACATGTTTCGGTTGGGGCAATTTGTTGGCGCTTTCATTGTTCAGCCCTCAATCGGAATCGGTGGCCTTTACTTTAAAAGCTAATGCTAATGGTAGGGTTTGAAAATTTTTGGATTTTTTGAGGTGACAGATGTGAAACCAAATAGATCCGAGATATGAGCTACAGATTTGAATATGGGTTAAATCATAGTATGGTATACTTGTATAGATAGGTATGTAGTAGTAAATAGCAAATATATTAGGTATTCAATGTTTTGTATACGAGTACTAGACACGAGACTAACCAGGCCGAATTGAAATTTTTATTTTATATTTTTTGAAAAAAATTAGATCAGAACAGGACAGAGCAGAGGAGAGCAACAAAAGGACAATTAGATAAATCATTTTTATTCTCACTTCAATGTATTCAATGAGCTATTTGATTGCGCTACAGATCAGTTAGTCGTAGTATAGGATATGTATATGTATAACAGTTGGTTTTTAACGATTATTTCAAAATTTTAATTTTATTTTCGAATTTTATCGGAACCTGATTTATTAATTTTAGAAATTTTTTAAGAAAAGCGTAATTTGTATAGGCAAAGTAAAAATACATAATTTATACTATCTATAGATTCAATATAATCTAGCAGATAAAAATCACAATTACAGGTTTAACCCATTCTTAATGCAAATTGCAAGACTCATTTGGCAATTTTAAACAAGATTTTTAATAAAATTAGCTTTGGGTACTACTATAATAGTACTACTATTAATGAATTTGATCAAAATTTATTTTGATTGAATAGCTTGTCCAATCTTAACCCGAGTTAAAGCTAATTTTGACAAAAAATTTTAATTTTAACTCTGCACTGGCCAAAATTGAATTACCTAAATGAGAAATTGAACAATTCTAGCCTTAAATCGACCATATTTGACCAGATTAAACTCAAGGCAAATAATCAAGCAACATCTCTGACCAAAATGAATCAAAAATACGACCTAATATTTTTTGAGTTTTGTTAAAGTAATTTTTGAATTTTTATTTGCGTTTTTGTTTGGGTTTGTTTAGAATTTTTTCAAATCTTTTTAAAATTTTATCAGCTCAGTTTTTTAATATTTTGATAGTAATAATTTCCAACTATTAATACCTAGGTACTTAAATACATCTAACATCGATTACCGATGTCCTACACCTACACTACCTACATCTTTTATTTTTGGGCTTCACTTCGTTATAAAATTATTATGCTTTCTAATAATTATATAAAGCATAATAATTATTATGCGAAAAGATCACTATAAGTATTAAACTTTGCTTGCACTTTGTCCGTCGGTCTGTATGTATATTTGTCAGTCCAGAAGATTACTCGAAATATACAGGACCGATTTTAAACTTGGCAAAAAAGACCGTCGTTTAAAAGTAAAAGTGCCATTTCGACAAAAATTTCAGGGCTGTTTAAGGGATCCTCATGTTAATCATATGAGACAAAATCTCAAAAATGAGATTTAAGGCTATAGTGATAATCGATGTCGATGACAGATAATATGATATTCGTTTGACCAGGAAGTTGACCTTTGATCTCGAAAATGAGATGATATAAAGGTTTACTCACACAATTAATTGGTTTAAGTTATTTAATTCCTAGTCTAGATTTTTTGCAATAATTTCTACTGATGTGAAAGTGTGTGCCTATAACTAATAGTATTTTTAATTACAATACAAGTACGTAGGTACAACAATTATTCAGGAATTAGACATAATATACCTAATAGGTTGGTATTTTCTAAAAGCTGTAAAAAGATTTTGACTACCTACAGATATTTGATAAAGAAATTTTCCAAATTATCAAAAATTTGGTATAATAGTAGTAGTATTAGTAGGTATATCTGTATGTATTTTTGCTTTTTCATGTATAAAAATAATATGTCAATCGAAAGAACCATTTTTCATATTTTAATAATTTTATTTTCCAAAATTTATTTTATTAATAAGAAGTACCCAACTTATCTACCTATTAAGAACTTGTGCAACTATAGAACAATTTAAATTTAAATTTGAGAATATGCACTTTGTTAAATATGAGAATTTAACAAAAAAATTATGAGCAGAGTATCAAGTATTTTAGTAGGGTACTTGATTTTAGTACTTGAACCTTTTAGGTATTTTTGTTCTGAATCATGTAGACAAAGACAAAGCCAAACTTGGATGGCTCGAAAAAAATCGTCAAAATAAAACCGAAATATCGGGGCCAAATACACAGCGGTTTCTCGTGAACACAACTCGTGAAAGTTGCAAAAGGGTCGTCTAAAGTTGAAAAAAGGTGGCGATCATAACATTAGGATTTTTTTGAACCTTTTAAACCCTCTATTCTCTATACCAGACAAATGGTCTATCCTAGAACAGATCATATGTTTTGTATGAGATATAGAATAGACAATTTCAGATTGCTTTTAAATTAATTATCAATTACAATTACATTGAATGTGTAACAAAATTTCAAATACTAGTATAAAGTATCTACAAGTATAAATTAATGTAATACTAGGTAGGGTAAGGGTATATATTTGTAGGTATGTAGAATGTAATGTAGGAAATTGAAAAATTTAAAAAACCTTAATTAGCTTGACACTTGACTTGACTAATTTGCTTTTAAACGCTTATTATAAGTACGAGTAAACAATATTTATCAATAAAATAAAAAATATCACAATTTGTCCTAAATTTTTGCCAATAAAGACAAGTGTAAAAGTATAAACTAACTATGCAAATCATATGAAAAAAGTCCTAAATGTTATTCAAGATAGGTATTAAGAAATTCAGAAATAGTTGCAGTATCCCATTTTGTAATTGAGAGCGTCTTTTGAGCCATTCCTTTCGCGTTGATAAGTTTAATTTGTGGTAATTGAGCTCTCACATATCTCACTTGAAGGTTTGGATAATTTTTCAAAAATTTGTCATCTTTCACAAAAGCTTGAACTTGTGGAAATCGTCCTATTCATAAAATCAATTATATTAAATATATTAAATATATTAAATTCATGACTTGAACTTGAAATTACCCAAGTTGCAATCACAGACTTCAATTTTTGCCTTCAAAATAATGTAAAAATGGAAATTAGATTTTTATTTCTAAAAAATTTGAGAGCTTTTCAAAAGACAATCAAGTGTAATACTAATAAGTAATAAGAGTTATTTTTTAAAATATTTTTTTTAGGATTACCTTTGGATATTTCTTAATTGGTTTTTGAACATTTGGATCCGGTTTACAACACTGACTACAATTCTGCCTAAAGAATATTAAAATCATTATGTTACAAGTTACACTAATTTTTAAAAATTTTACTTCATAAACTCCAAATTATAATTTGGGAGCTGATCGCAACTTGAGCAAATTAAATTATCTTGATTAAAGCCAAGTCCAAGGCATTGTTCAGCACTCAAATTGAGATCACACCTGGCATAAGTTATGAGATTGACCTATGAAAATTACAAAAAAATTTCAATTTAGTTTTGCCTGAATCAGAATTTTGTCAATTTCTTATAGGGCCAATTAAAAACTTACAATTAAAGAAATCCCCCAGATCAATATGAATCCTCTCATTTTAAAGCTTGAATTTTAACTGTTCGTATTGTGGCATTTGGATAATGGTCAATTAAATTAATTGGAATGTATTTGTTATGAAATTCATTATTAGAAATTTCAAATTTTGAACATTTATCTAGGAGCTGATCGACTAGGTGAAATCGAATCAAACTCCTTATACATACTTATATTATTAGGTAGGGTACACACAGACAGGGGTAAAATTGGAAATAAAAATTCACGAATCTTGTGCAATAGGAAAGCAACTTATTTTGACTAAAATTTTAATCCATAAATATACTTTCTGTATTAATGCACAGGTATACATGTATTTATATGTATGCATTTTAAAATCTCAAATGCATTTAAAAATGTTGGAATTTTGTAGTTTTAGGATTTTAAGATACTATACTCTCTTGCAGTTGTTTCTTATTCTGGAAAAATGTCATAAAAAGCAATTGTGAATAAGATTGTTTTATGGATACAAGTTTCATATTGAAATATTGGTATTAATATGACCTAAGCTCATATGACCTAAGACAATTCTATTGATTTATTTACCTATAAAAATAATCTAAAATTAGAAAAAAAATCAAAATTTTTCCAACTACTATACTACAGTAGTACTTCTTACACTACAACTACAGATTACGAATACAGATAGTAATTAGATGTCTTGTATTGTATAGCAAATTATAAGATATTTGTACATATCTACTATCTTTGTTATGTATGGACAGATTAACAGTTTACAACAAAAACTGTCCATTTCAAAAAAAATATCGTAAATTATCAATATTTTTTACACCTAGTGTCTATAATAGTAAAACAACAATAACCTCTAAAGATAAATAATATTCAGTAAATGCAAATTTTTCCACAAAAAATCCAGAAATTCAAAAAAATCTTAAAATCAGTATAGGGTATACGAGTATAGGGTATTGGAAAACATAGCTGAAAGCAATAAGAGCAAAAATCACGATCAAGATTCTACAATTAAATTACAGCAAAAAATTTTGAATATGGGTGAGGGAGGTGTAGGTACTTAAATAAATATACATACTATGTACATAGTAGATGAACAATTCTATTACATTACAAGTTACAGGACTGCAGATGTGTATAGGTAAGACTGTAGATGAATGACCAAGTATAGATGATTTTTTATAACTTTTATATTTTTAATATTACCTATATTTATGATATCGATAGTTAAGATTAGTAGTATAGGTAGATAGTGAATGTGGTTCAATTGACCTTCAAGAAATATTCGTGGTCTAAATCTTCCGGCATTACAAGCATTAGTGAACAAATTGACTAGAGAACTACTTACATTCTTCATATTCAAAAGCCATAGTGCTAATTTTTTCTGTCTGTTTTGTCATTTATAAAAAGAGGAGATCGAATTTAGTCAAAATTTTCAGAATTTTGATGAGAAATTCTCCAAATTATAAGAAGAAATGCATTGAATTTGAGAAATTTTTAGATAAGTTCAAACCTTTGGAAAATTTTGGAAAATTTTGGAAAATCTAAAAGTTTGAAGTTACAACAATAGGTCATAGGTCAAAATTTTGGCAGATTTTGAATCAGAATTTTACATAAAAGTTGTAGAATATATCAATACTACTTACTGGTACTTGCCCAAATTGAAATTTTTTGAATTTTTTGAAGTCGAGCTTTTAGGATGTCGAGCTTTTAGGATGGTTTTTAAAACATTTAATTTTTTATGATTTATAATGAGCGATCCTACATGGGTTTCTACTGTTTCTGATTGTTTCGATTTTTTTCTAAAAACTCTTCCTAAATTAAATCTCCAATCTTTCAAATCTCTACCTTATATTGATAGGATACTCTCAATACTACTGATCTGATGGTGACGTACAAAAAACCAAACAAATTAAGATGGGCATAAAATACTCAAGTATAATAAACTCGTGCGAATTTTTTCATCAATATTTTGCGTATTTTGGGAGTGTCTGATGTTTTTTTGCCAATTGTCCAAAAATTTCGTATATAAGCTCAAAAATTTTGCATTCTTATACACACAACACTTTTAACTCACTTTTGAAACTTATCAAGTTCTCCAAAAACTCCAAAAACCTTCCAAGATGATGAAACTCGTAAGTCCTATCACAAAATCTTTACAAAATTTTCTAAATTTTCCAAAAATTTACAAATTTACAAAATTTTACAGATGATTGTCGTTCTCTTCGCCCTCTTCGCTGTTGCTGCAGCTCAATACTACTATGCTGGTGGACTTGCTGGGTAATTTAAAAAAAAATATTTCAAAATTTGACAAAAATTTATCTAAATTTCAAATTTTACAGACCAAACTTCCATGGACCTTATGCCTCATCAGCCACCACTGGAATTAGACGATATGGTTCAACTGGAGGATTAGCTTTTGCACCAGCTGCCTATGGAGCCTACTACCATTAAATTTCAAAAAAAAATCCCATAAAAATCAAGCACTTAACATCAGCTTAAATCGATCATACCATCTAAAATTGATCACAAATTTCACAAATTATAATCTGGACTGAATCTAAATTTTTTGATATCAATTTGACCAATAAATTATCATTCATTTTTTAAAAAATAACTCGACTCGTTGCATTCTACCTATTATTTATAAGAAGATTTAAACTAAGGATTATCTGACTCAATATTTCCTATTATTCGAGTAATATCAGTATTTAGGATTATTTAAGGAAATATACTTATAGTTAATGGTTAACTTTGCATTGTACGAGTAAGAGTAAGACCCTTGATTTTGTAGGGAAAACAGCTGGACTTGGGTCACTTTTTGTCCAATATACGATATACTCTGTGTTCTGTATATCTAGCTTAGATAGTAAGGTAAAATATTTCAAAATATAATTTTTGAGAATATCTGTATATGTATCTAAATTTCAGCTCATGTCAATATGTAGTAGAAATTCAGCCCATATTAAATTACTTTTTTAGCCGAGCTCTTAATAAGCTATCATTTATTCAATGTTTTATGAATATTCAGTAGATTGTAATGGCTACAAAAAGTTTATGCATGATTTGTAGGGGGTAAATTAATAGATGATTTTTTTTTCTAGAAATTTTGGATAGAAATCGTATCAAAGTTTTTCTCTTTTTTTGTTGAACAATACTTGACTATACTAGTTTATATTATGAGTATTTGCTTTGAACCTTATAGTATTTATTTTAATATTTATATTCCCTTCCCTTGTCGTAGTAGTAGTAGTAGGAATTGGACACTTGATCAACTTCAAAATGTCAAAATTTTAAATTCTTACTCCATTATAAACTAGGATTTAATAAACTACTCTTTAATTAATTATTAATTGTGCGAGCAAAGTAGGAAATATCAAAAATGACACACCATTTTTAGTCCACAATACCCCCAAGAAGTGGAGATACTCGAAATTCTTATCGAAATGGCACAACTAAGGGTCTTTCAAGGGGTATAGGGGATTAGGTCTAAAACCTGATGGTCTAAACCATTTAGATCTAAACCTTAAGGTCTAAACCGTAAGGTCTAAACATTTAGATCTAAAACTTAAGGTCTAAACCAGATGGTCTAAACCATAAGGTCTAAACATTTAGATCTAAATGTTCTGGTTTAGACCTTAAATTTTAGATCTAAATGGTTTAGACCATCAGGGTTTAGAGCTAATCCCCGGATACGCTTTCAAGTTTGGTTAAAATTCGTTCCAATAGTTTTCAAGTAGTAATGTATCTGTAATAAGAAATTTCCACAATTTTTTATAAAATATTTCTTATCGACTTTTAGATTTGATTAATCAATAAGTACCGGTAATACTGATACTATACTTGTAGTATTAGAAATAGTGTATTTTACCAATAGGTCTTTTTGGTATTTGAATAAGAGACATTGATTTGCTCGTAAAAGGGTCTTTTTTGAAAATTCTAATCAAAACAACCCTCCATAGTCCATGGTTTTTGTATTTTTCTGAAGCCTTCGGTCAACGCGCTGCTCCTGCTGCTTATTTTTTTGGCCCTTTTTTTCAAAATTCAAAATACAAAACTGAGGAAAGCTCTTTGATCTCAAATCCAAAAAAATTGAAAGAATGAAAAAAGTTAAATATGTAGGCAGATACTACTGAACATGTATTTTATGTAGGATGTACAACAATTGCAAATTAAGAGCAACATCTGAATATCTTAAATAAATAAGCTAAAAAAATTGTTCCAAATCAAAGTATTTACTGTAAAAATGTGTTTTAATTAGGGATTAGGACCTTATACCTATCTGATATTTTGGAAAATCTTATAAGAGCGGTAATTTACCCCTCGTTTAATTTTGAAATCTCGTGATCGTAGTATGTAACGTAGTGTAAGCAATGGACAAAAATTTGGATTTCAAATTGAAAATTGAGATAAGAATACCACTCTTTTAGAGTTCAAAATCAACTGAAGTTTATTTGAAATAAAACAATGATGTCCATATCCATATTGACTACAATTTACAATAATTAGTTATTTATAAGGTCAAAATAATTAGTCGTAAGTTGTAAGGTATCAATGTCGATGTCGTTAATTCAAATAAGAGTACCAAATATATTTTTAAAAATAGCAAATTATTTATTATTAGGTAGGGTACTACAAGTACCCTTGTACTTGTACCATAGTATCTAGGTATTTGTATTGACTAATCAAATCAAAAAGTCAAAATGGAATATTTTATAAAAAATTTGGCAATTCCTCATTACAGATATTGTGTCCATCAGTGCTTCAAGCTCAAAATCTATCAGAATCAGATCAGAACTGACTTTAGAAGTAGTTCAAAGTTCAAAATTGTCAATATGGCGAGAAATATCGATCAGTTTTTTTACTCAAATTCGGTAAAAAAAGGGTTTGGTTAAAGTACTAAAAAACTATCCGAAATCTGAATTTAAATGACTCGGGTAAAAAAGGGGCTAAATTTGACTCGTGAACCGAAACTATTTTTTACCCATTGAATTACAGTACAAGTACCTACTCATATAGTAGGATATGTATTAGGGTAAAAAGGCTAGGTGATAAAAGATAGACTCTCATTTTTCATAAATTAGGGTTGATTTTTTGTGCTAAAGATTTGAACCACAAATAAACTCATTGAAATTGAAAGGGTTTTTCAGGGTAAAAAACCCAAACTCAATCCGACACGCTTATACTCACATAATACCAATAGACTTTTTTATTTTACATTTTTTAGACCATGTTTATTTTGCCTTTTCTGAACATAAATGAACCTGATCGAGTCACACTTAACCCCTAGATTTTTAAACAAGTGTTATTAGTATATTTTGAGTTAGTATATTTTTCAACACTTTTACACTTCATTATCTTAATTTTTCGAGAACAATCCTAATCTTAAGTGGATCAATTTTCTTAGAAAATTTCAAGTTTTAAAGCCTCATAAAAGCTGAATCAAAATTATGTAAAAATTGATCCAAAAATTATATGAAATTGGAAACATTTACGTAACTATCTAAGGTATGGAGGGTATTTTAGTATATAGAATATCTCAATTTACGATAGAATAGTAAGTCAAAAACGATAAAATTGTACGAAAAACCAAAATAAAATTTCTAAAGATAAACCAAAAAACTTAATTTTTTACATATTTTTACAAATCTTGTGATTCTAGATTTTGATTTAGGTATCTACAATTTTTATGAGGTTTTTCCAAATTATTTCGACAAGAATTACTCTTTATAGGCAATCTGTCCAAATAATATTACTTCTAGACAGTTGATAGTACCTACCATATCTGTAAATACCTTCTATAAAATGGACATTTTATTCTTTTTTTAAGAATTTTGAGAAAAATATGGCATTTATATGCTGACATACGCAAGTCAAATGCTTTTAAAAAATCGATAAAAATCGACAAAATACATCAAACAGTAGTATGGTACCTTTAGAAAATCAAAGAAAAAGAAATGATGAAATTGACTGCATTGATTTAGATCAGAATGATCATCAGGGTAAAAATTTCGAGATTCTCGAAAAAGTAAATTGGAATTTGCTTTAGCTTTTAAGCCTAGTAAATACACTACCCTATATAGGGTTTTTGAAAAAAAATTCTAGAATTCAGACTCGATCGAGTTGACAACATTCATTTTGAAGTTCTTGTTGTTCTTGCGCCGCTCTTACCTAAAATATACGTAAAATAAAATAAAATAAAATAAAATGTATTAAATAAAACCAAAAGCAAAAGTAAAAGCCAAAATGACCTACGATATACAGTAGGTACTGTAGGTACTAGACTTTACATCTATAGGTTTTATTTGCTTCAAAAATTATTTTATATTTGTACAATAGATACGAGTATATGATAGTACCTACCTAAATGAATGAATTTTCGACCCTGGTCATATAAACAACCATATAAACCCAAAAATCTGGTCCGAATATCTTACTAAATGAAAATAAGGTACAATAAAATCTCTTTATAAGGTACCCTACTACCTAGTTTTATTTTACAAACCAAATAAGTCCAAAATCTGCAAAAAAATTACTCTAAAATCTCTAAAAATTCTAGATTATTTTATTTTCTTGCCAAAAAAAATCTAAAATAGATACTTTATATGAAGGATACTTTGAAAAACTTCTCTATAAAGTACCCTAGATTCTTAAACAATCTTTGGGTCTTTTTTGAAGGTTTTAAACAGACTTAAGATATCCTATCTACAAGACAGAATTTCCTTTTTTTATATTCACTTTGAGAGACTTTATAAAGAAATTTTATTGCCCTTAATTTAAGGTTTAAGGTATATAGAGTGCATATACTTTAAATATTATATTATGGTCAAAAGTTTTAAACCTAGGTTTAAGTGTTAAGGGGCATTTTTTTTCATTTTAAGGGTATTTGTAATTTTGTAGGTACCTAGTACCAATATATACTACTGTGTATTTAATAGTATTTAAACTACGCATAGTCGTAGTCTCAACTAAAATCTATATATTTTTGAAAAAAAAAACCTGACACAAATTTCCAGGAAACCTTATTTCACATTTCATTTCATCGACAAACCGTCAACTTGGGCCCTTAAATACCTACCAAAAAACCCTCTGGTCACTTTCAAATCATATTTCAAAAATTACCTCTAAAAATCATTTCGAGTTATACTTTCTAAGCTAGTTCTATCGTGAAAAAATTTACAATTTTCTATAAATTTTCAATAAATTTTCAAATATTTTGTTAAAAATGACGGAGACTGGATCAATATCTGATCCAGCAAGTGGTAGTTGTTGTTCACCAACTTCTTCAGGAGGTTCGATCAATTCAAACGGTAAATTATTTTCAAAGTATTTCACACATTTTCAAGGGCTTTTAATTTTGTAGGTAGACTTATGAACTCAAGTATCGATAAAGTATCTATCTGTAGTTTTACAAAGCCCTTATGAATTTTCAAAAATATTTTGAGGTCTGCGGGGGCATGATTACATTACATTTTTAATTTTGAAAAGGACTTTTTCTACTTATTCTATTCTACTAATGTGTGGTAATCTGCTGATTCATGAAATTTTCATCAATTTATTTCCTCTTACTATCAGTTAGTACCTCAAATAACTTAATTTAAAAATAGGTATGAAACAGAAAGTACAAATTTATTTTCTGAAATACACACCTACTATCACGCCTACCAAAAAACCGCTAATTAACACCTTTAAAGCCTAACAGTATCTCTTGAAAATTTCGAAATTTTGGCCTTTTACCATTTGAAATTCGTTAATAAAAATACAAATTGAGCCTTAACTCAATTAAACACAGTACCTACAGTATTATCAATTAAAGTACCCTACCATATAAGCAGATACAGTACCTACAGTAAATACCATTTTAATAACTTTTCTACAAATTTTAAAATTCTCAAAATACTTACATAGATTAAGATTTCAAACATAAACACTTTGAAATCTATTTTTTCTTAAAATTTCAAACTACACACAAAACAGTTAGCTGCAATTGGTAATTAGCTGATGATATTGGTAAAATTTGTTTGATTTTGATTTGACCATCATCAGGTCAAAAAAACAAAATTTGTAAGAATTTGCTCAAATTTTTTATGAATTTTCAAGTCAAAATTAATAGAAACAAGTCGATTTAAGCCAAATTAAAAAGTAGATTTTGAAAAATGTTTCAAATTATTTTGACAAATTTATAATTTATGTCTATTAAATAGGACTTTTTAGGCCTTAACGCGTGCCGAATTTTTTATTCATATACCTACCTATTATACCAGCGTATCCAGTATTTATAAAAAAGCCTCAACAAATAAAATAATTGTTGAAAAGTAGCCCTTATTTATTGTTGTATAGTACTTTTTAGATGATCAGAGGGTTTCAATTTTTTTACCATTTTTTTTATTATAAAAAATTGAATTGAGCCCTTAGAGGAGCTCAAGTACCCTTCATATATCGCGTGTCCTTTGAAAAAATCAAATCAGATCCGATATGCCTTTTCAATACCTTTGAAATATTAGTATTTGAGGGATAAAAAAGAGAAATTTAGTAGAGTACATAGTAGAAAGGCAATTGGACTAATTGCCACAAAAAACGAGACAAGTAAGCAAACAACCCCAATTTTATCTCATTTTAAGTACAATATAGGTAGGTACAATTCAACAATGCTTTTCAATTCAATATTATTACCCTGAATTCAGAAAATAGTAAAAAATATGCTTGGTAAGGCAAATCGAAATGGATTTCTAATAAACTTCAAAATAAGCCAGAATATCAAAAATACTATTTATCATTTTTTGTTGGTTTCCAATTTCATTTTACCTAAATACCAAGCTATCAATTATCAGTCTTAAAAAGATCAAAATATTTTTTTAAAGTTACCATTTTAGTTGTATCTTTAATAAAATAAGTTTTTTCAATATTTTTTATGTACATAGTATTGTCATTTACTATTAGAATTAGAATAAAACTACGATATAAGGTACTCCTCTAATAAGTTATTTATTTTAAGAGATAGGACACACATATGAAACAGTCTTCTATACCTACTAACAATTAGACACCTTTTTGTCTCCTAACTCCTATTTGAGTATCTTAGAAATTTTAATTTATGTAGGGTACTACCCGATTACCTATCTTATTAATTAGGCATGTTCACTTATCTTTAGAAATAGTTATCTAAAATATAAAATTTTGACAATATTTTGGAATTTTTTATCTATTGATCTAGATTTTCAAAAAATTTAAATCAAGATGTATGACCTTTTTCTATCTAATCACGATTCAATTTCTATCTAAAATTGAATCGATCTGCATTTTCTGATAATTTCAGGTATTTGCCTACCTAGTCTACTAATAGATTCTAGATACAATTGAAATGCTTTCTAAAAAATTCTTTAACAAAACTCATCATATATGTAGGTAGATTATAGTATAATAGGCAATAGGAAATTTTACTCTACTTTTAATTTTTTAAGAATTTTATTATGAGATGATTGAAAAAGGAATATATCAGTAAAATGATCATTATTTATAACTTACAGGCATACTCATACTCATAATTCAAGGATACTACCTACTTATTTTAAGAGTAGAAACATTTTGAAAAAAATTGAATTTTTGAGAATTTTCGATTTTGTAGCTATGTATAATGTATAGAAAATGGCGTGATATTAGTTTCCAGGAAAGATTTTGTAAAACCCGAATTCGGGATATCATTTTATTTTGTCGATGGAAATATTTTGTTGAATCAGTTTAAGTAGGAAGAGATATAAGGGTAAGTATGGTAAATTTGGAAAAAAAGCATTATTTTATTTTAAGTAGGTATGTATAGATAGAATACGAAAAATAGAAAATAGAAGGTAAAGGGATAATATGTGAAAAAGTTTTTGGAAAAAAACAAAATCGATAGAATACCCGGATTCGGGTATTCTAAGCCATCGGGGGGTTTTTGAACTCCTCCTCCGATTTAATAATTCGCCCAATCCAACTTTTTTCGAATGATGAATCATATTTATAAATGGCTTTATCGATTCACTTTTTTTTTGAGATTTACAAGAATTATCTAAATCCACCATTTTTATTTCTACCCACTTCAAATCCTATAAAAAATCTATAAGAATGGTATTCTCAACTTAAACAAAAAAATCTTTGTAATACTAGCTAGAAATTCTAGTTAAAAACGTAATCAATTGGACAAAAACAAGGATTAGGTATATGAAAATTGAGCTAAGAATATTACTTTAAATGACTCACATTTTCAAAAAAATATGATTTTTAAAGCTTTTAAAATTTAAGTAATCAATGTATTGAGATCAGAAAATTTGAAATCTTTGTAATCCTAAAAATCCTAGTTTAAAACGTACCCTACTTAATCATTAAACACTAGGATTATATTATATGAAAATTGGACTAATCCTAATCCTAAAGTTTGATTTTTGTTTGACTAATCTTAAGACTAAGACTATGAATACTATGCTAGTGTATGCTAAATGATTCAAATTTTTTTCAAAAATAAGAGCTTTTTTTTACGAAATGGACGAGATCAAAAATTTTCCAAGACAAAAAGCTACTTACATTTTTAGGCGTCGAAATATTTAGGAAATGCATGAAATCAAACTAAAAAGCTTAAAAACTTCAAAAATCAACTTTACTTGACATTTTATGACTGAATTTTGACCTTAAATTATTTGTAATTTTTCCTACAGGACACGGGGAAAGTCATTCAGATAAAAGAAAAGGGAAATGCAAATGGTTCAATGTGGCCAAAGGTTACAAAAAATAATGCAAAAATTCAACTAAAAAAATAACTTTATAAATTTTGAATTTCAGGATGGGGTTTTATAACACCACTTGATGGTTCACAAGAAGTGTTTGTTCATCAGGTATGTATGATGATTGTATAATCTCTTTAAAAATAGAAAAAAATTGATTTTAAACATGAAAATATGTAGTGTACTCTTACAATATGGATATTATTGAAATAACAGTAGAATAATGTTCAACAATACAGAGAGTTGAAATTTTGCTTTGTCAGGGGTGGATTTTGAAAAGTTTGACACGAATGTCGAATCTGTCATTGTTATTTCAAACCCTGAGAGCTCGACATGATTCTTTTCTTTAAAGGTACTCAGGTCTCTACATTATACATTTTACTACTAGAAAAACTATTCATAGAATTGTTCGATAATATTTTTACTACTGCTGCCTACATAATGTGTACAAAGTTTACAAATTTTTAAATACATTTTCCATTACGTATAAAGCATACTATCAGTCATATCTGTACTATACTATCTGATATCTGTAGTAATAATGTGCTAAACACATATATAATGTAGGTACATTTATGAATATTCTATTCTAATAGTCGACATACATAGGTACCTACATAATAAAATAGGCATAAATAAGCTTAATTTGAAATAGAATTTCTTGCAAGAAATTCTATCAAAATCTGATTATCAAAATATTCAAAATCTGAAGTAGGGTACCTACAAACTAACTACTAGATATATGGCAAGTAGGGTACTATTAGAAGTAGGATACTGATATGAGTACATATTACCTAAAATTTTTAATCTTTTTTCAAATTACATTTCAAAAATGTTCGAAATCGATCATAAATTGAAGCCAAAAGGAAGGGTTCGATTCGACTCGACTCGACTGATAGGAAAAAATAGACTTTTTTCAAAAATATGGACCTTATAAATAAATTTTTTCTTTTTCCAGAGTGTCCTACAAATGTCTGGATTTCGAAGTTTAGGTTAGTAAACATTATCAGAAGCCCTTTTAGCTGTTGGGTATAAATTGGGCGAGCAAAGCTTTTTAATCATTCTGATATGAAATGAAATAACTGTGATATTCTGAAATAACATACTGATAAGTTCATTTTAAAATTTTTATTTAGGTGACGATGAAGAAGTCGAATTTGAGTGCAAAGAATCAGGTAAAGGTTTAGAAGCCACTTTTGTTTGTGGACCTCAGGGAAATGAATGTCAAGGGTCACACAGGTACCATTAATTAAAGATTAGAAAACTTAGCAAAATTGATCTTAATTGAACTTGATTTTTTTTAAATAGGAGGCCGATGTCATCCAAAAAGAAGGTTAAAAAGATAAGGTTGGTACTGATGGAACAATAACTTTTAATTAAGTAATAAATTAAACCAAAAATCTGTTTGAAATTCTATTTAGATGCTATAATTGTGGAGAATTGGCTCATCATGTTGCATCGAAATGTACATTGGGACCTCAACCAAAGGTTTTTTTCAAAATTATTCTCATATATCCTCAGTATATCTACTGATAAATGCTAGACAATCAATTAAAAATTATTTTTAAAAACATTTTAGAGATGCCATTCTTGTAAAAGCGAAGATCATCTAATTGGAGAATGTCCAAAAAAATCGGAAAAAGATCAATTAAAGGTAAAAATACAAAGTACCCTACATCATACTGTATTTTATATTGTAGATACACTACTCATTTTTAAGTTATTTTAAAATATTTAAAAAAAATTTTGACTTTAATATAGGCTCGATTGAAAACAAATGAGCATTCAGAGAATCATATAAATGGCAATGGCAATTCCTTAGGTTCAAGTCCAATTAATTCCGAAACTCCTGTCTCTACTGGTATGCTAATTACTTAATAATTCTATAAAATCTATAAAAAAAAGTTTACCTGGATATTATAACCAAAATTTTGCTCTTTTTGTATAGATGAACTGCATTCTGAATAAAGGATAATTGATATACTACTTAATATATAATAATTTTAAAAAAATAAATCAATAGTAGTTTATAGACTTTGTAACTTGTACTTTAATTTGTGAATTTAAGAGACCAATTATTTATTTTCTTTCAAATCTAATAATATAACTATTACTTATCTAGGTACTTATTATCATAGTTCATAGTTAAAATTAGAAGTAAAATATAATTTATGTACAGATTTCATATAAGAATGATTCCGATTTACTCATTTCCCTATTTTGGTTTAATTTGCCTAGAAGTATCGGTACTTTGTACATATATTTCAAACGATAATATAATGAATAATGTCCAGTATTTTGAAAAGAATCGTGAAAACCCATATTTAAATAATCTTTACTCTTGGTTATTCTTATCTAAATTTTTTATTTCATACCTATTTGTATAAATTTTAATATTAGGTAGGGTACATTAAAAAAACCCTAGTTTCCACTCCTTAATTTACGAGTTTAGTTTAGATTTTTTAGATGCCTATTTGAATTTGCAATTTGCAATCAATCAATCATTTTTTTTTTTTTTTACTTATTATTATGTACAGAGGATATATATTTAGCAAGTACTCAAACTCCAAACTCTAGATAGGGTACCTACATTTTAAAAAAAGCTTTATTTAACTTCCAAGATTAATTATTTTTAGTAACATTTTACGTATAAAATTATAGGATACCTAACTAATCCTAAGTTTTACTTGTAATATCAGTTGTATGTCAAGTTAGATATATAATTTGATTACAGAAAGTTGTAAGCAAAAAGCCTTTTTCAATTAGTTCAGCTCAGAAACTCGCGATTTTAACTTCAATTTCAGAAATATAATGTGCCATAATCCTAATGCATATAAATGTGAAGCCAAAATCTGTGTTTTCAAAGCATAATTAATTGAATCGGCTACTTTATACAAATTGTGTACTTTTTACTTTTTTAATGTGTTTAGAATTTTAAGTTTTCAAGAAAATAAAGTGTCCAATAAAGGTTACTTAAAACTGTTTGTCTCACTGTTTTGTTAATTCAGCTCTGAAAAGCCTGATTTTGATCTCAATTCTCAATTCTTCATTATATGTAGGTACATAGTGTGGGTGTTGGAAGATAGTGTCGGTGTTGGAAGATCTTTTAAGAGAAATACTTAGACACTTTAATAAAATCAAATACAAATACAATACAATAATTCAATTTTTCATTTTAAAGTCAGAAATCTAGTTTTTCAAAACCTGAAAGAAGTCCTAAAAAAAATGCTTTTTTAATTTTAGACGTTTCTATTTAGATTGCGGGGATTGGGGTATTAAAATAATAGAACTAGATTTCTTTATAGCATATGACTTTAAAAAATATTTTGATTTATAAATTTCGTTTTCGTTGAGTTGAGAGTTGAAAGTTGAATTCGATTATTAATTTTTTTAAATTTTAATTTTAAGTAAGTTAAGTTAAATCCCAAGGTCAGAGAGATCAGAGGTCAAATAATTATAAATAGTTAAAGTTAATTGCTTGCTGTGAACTCGCCATTTAAATTGGTATATTGATGATTTGTTATATAAATTAGAAACCCGATTTTTTGTATTTTTTTCTGATCATTGTCTTGTCCTTGTCATTGACCTAACTTGAAGATTTGACCTGACCTTGTGTGACATTTCTAAAGTATAAACAGTTAAAAAGTTAAAAAGTTACTGAAGCTCATTAAAATAGTGGTGATAGCATTGGTGGCCTTATACATGTAATTTTAGTGGGTCAAAGTCAAAGTGTCAGCTCAGCCGTGGCCGTGCGTCAAAATTCGAGATATTTTTGATGAAATTCGGGATAATTGAAATTGCTAACTTACTGACCATTACATCGGACTGAGCAACTGACGATAATAATGACCATGTCAGCAATAAATAATGAAGACTCGTCTGGTTCATACGGGTTTGTGGAAAGGATTGATTTTAGAGAGATCACAGAACTACAGGTACCTAATTTTTAATATGAATTTGATGATGTAATTTAGCAGTTTATCTGTTAGGTATCTGGTAGCTCTTGAATTTTAATCAGCTGTGCTTATTTAGCATTTAGCTATGAGAAACCAGATTTCAGCCTCAATTTTTACATATTTTTACTTGTAAAATTTAGTCAGACTTTTCATAACTGAATTAAATGGAAAGACATTAGATTAGCTAATAGCTACAGATATGTATCGTAGATAGTAGTTATGTATTTATAAAGTTTGTAGGTTAGGTAAGGTAAAAGAAATGGTACCAATTTCTAATTTTTCTACTTTTTATTTTAGTTTGTAGGGAAGGGCAGCTTCGGGGTGGTCCACAAAGCCAGATGGAGGGATAAAATAATTGCCATTAAGAAAATAGAATCAGATGCTGAGAAGAAGGCCTTTGCTGTTGAAATCCGTCAATTGTCAAGGGTCTCTCATCCGAACATTGTCAAGCTTTATGGTGCTTCTTTTAATCCAGTTTGTCTAGTGATGGAATTTGCTGAGGGCGGATCACTTTACAATGTCCTTCATGGAACACCTCAAGTTGAATATACATGTAAGTTTTATTTTTAATATTTTTTATTTTAATCTCATTAACGTTATGTGAGAGATTTTGTTAATTTTTTTTTTGTTTTAAATAACAAATTATTCGTTGTTTTACTCAATTAATTAGGTGCTCATTCATTAAGCTGGTGTTTACAAACAGCAAGAGGTGTTGCCTATTTACATGGGATGCAGCCGAGAGGATTAATACATCGGTAAAGTTTTTGCAGAAAATTATTTTAATTATTACCTAGTATTTACTATTTTACTAACAATAATTCTTTTTTTTTTTAGTGATCTCAAACCGCCTAATTTACTTTTAATTAATGGAGGAACTATATTAAAGGTAAAATATTGATAATGCATTACCTATAAATACCCTACTAATACATGTAGTAAAAAATTTGAAATTATTTATTTTTTATTTGGTAAAGATTTGTGATTTTGGTACAGCGTGTGACCAACAAACTTATATGACAAACAGTAAAGGGTCAGCAGCTTGGATGGTAAGTATCATATATTAAAGTTAAATACCTAGTTGGGTATAATTTTTAAAATTCAATTCTATTTGATATTAGGCACCAGAAGTATTTGAGAGTAGGTCTTATACTGAAAAATGTGAGGTTTTCTATATTATAATTTAGGATTATGTGAAGTGTAGTATAAATTGATTTTATTTTTAATTCTAATTTTATTTAGGTGATGTATTTAGTTGGGGTATTATCTTATGGGAAGTTCTAACCCGAAGAAAACCCTTTGACGATATTGTGAGCTAATTATAAATATTATATTATATACATATTATATTATATGTTATGTAGTTTAGGTAGTTTATAAAGAATTATCAATTAAAATAGGGCGGAAGTGCATTTAGGATAATGTGGGCTGTCCATAAAGGATCTAGACCACCTTTAATTGCAAATTGTCCTGAACCACTTGATCGTTTAATGTCCGCATGTTGGGATAAAGATCCAACTTTGAGACCTTCGATGGATGAAGTTGTTCGGATAATGTCTCACAGTAAGTCCTGCTTTTTTTACTTACCTTCTATATATACCCAAATTAATAAATAGATAAATTTTAATAAATTAAATATGTTTTATTAATCATTTTTCTTTTTCGTTTTAGTTTGTGATTTATTCCCAGGAGCAGATGTAGAATTAAAATATCCTCAAAATCTATGTAAGAATACAATAGAATAACTATTTTTATGTGTCTAGGTTTGGGCAGGGCATGTTTATTTTAATTTTATACTTTCTTCCTTTTCCTTTCTTTGATTTAGAAGTACCTACCTTAAAATAATATTTTTTCTTTTTAGCACAAATAGTTGAAAATGACATTCCATCTGATACAGAAATGGACGAGACTTTTGACAATGATAATGACCATATATTTTCAGATGCACAAGATCATTTCTCTCCTAATAAAAATGGACTTTTATCATCTTCAAGTTCAGTATACAGTAGTATTAGCCTGCCAAGTTCGCCAATGATTAATAAAACTTCACCAATGAATCAATTACAAATTATTGTTGACAATGTAAATCCGTTTACTGATGGAGAATCCGAGGACATTTTACAACCATTAGATGAGCAAGAAGAAAATGAATATAATCAAACTTCTTCTCCTTCTAAACAAGATTCAACAAAAAGAACAATAATTCCACCTAATACTTTAGACTTACCGAAAAATGAAGCACCTCCTAAATCGCCTCGAACTAATAAAAAATATCGTAAAAAAGATGTTCCAATATATATATCGGGTTCTGCTATAAATCCAAACCCAACCAGTTCAATTGGATTAAATATTCAACCCTCAGTCAAGCCCAAAACTTTTGGAAATCCTTATGGTTGGGCTCACCATGTTATACATAGTGGGGTTAAAAAATTTAATCAAAATACAGATTTTCCTCCACTTAATCAACTACCATTTGTAGGTCAGGCAGCTAATTACATTTCGCAAAATATAATTGGTTCTCCATCCTCTAGTAGCAAGCATTTATCTTCGTCAAATGCAAAATCGCCTCCATCAATTATTTCTTCACCACCTGAATGTCCAGCCGCAAGCTATATTTATAGAAAAGGCAATCAATTATTTAATAAAAAAAGACATTCAGCTGATTTAAATCATTTAATAGGCTTTGTATCCCAAGAAGAACCCTCATTACCTTCAAATATTAACATGTCCTCATCAGCAATTGACCCACCATACAAGCATGATGCTTCTAATTCAAGTGCCAATAGTCATAGTCATAGACGTTCTTCATCTTATGGCTCTACACAAGATTTCAAAAATACTTCATCAGCTCTAGGTTTTGATGGTCTAGGTTTAGAAGGCTTCAATTATCAAGGTATGAAATAAGATAATTTTAATGATTATAATGAGGAGTCATGGTATGGTATGCTTGAGAGAGTGAACCTGAAATCTAGCTCGATTCCATTTTTATTTTCAATTTTTGAAGAGATCGTTTCGAGATTCGAGATGTAGATCTATTTTTAAAAGAGAACTGTATTCGAAATTCGAATACATTGTAGTATTGTACCTATTTAAAACTTTATTTGATATTGCTCAGATAATAATGATTTAAATAGAATAAGTAAAGCTTGAGTGTAGTAACGGCAATAAGTTTTAGTATAGGCAATAGGGAATGTATTACCCATTTTTTCTTATTAAAAATAATGTCCTTATCGTTGCCAAAAATAGCTCTTGCCAAAAAACACCAAGTTATACTATGACTATGACTTGACTCTTTCCCTTTATTTTCTTTCTGACTCATCCTCAATCCTCAAGATCAGCAGAAGAATAGGGATTATCAATATTTAAACAAACAATACATTATTTTGAGTTAAAATTTATTATTTTCCTTTTGTGTTGCTTTATTTATATTTTGATTTTCTATAATGATTTGTAATTTAGACTCTTGTCCACACAATAGTGGTAGTGGTAGTAATACTAGTAAAAATAATTCCAATAATAATTCTGAAGATGAGTCAGAGCCTTGTAATACAACTATAACTAGTAATTTAAGTTTAAGTTTACTTGATAATCCAATCGAAGAAAATGATGGTGTGATTACTACAATTAGTACGAGCTTAGTTGAAACAAACCAGGGTATTGTCCAAGTTCAAAGTGAAAGAACTGTATCCGAATTTAATGAAATATCTCATAGTGAACAAATTCTCAAATCTCTTCGATTATTCCTTATGAAAAACAATATTGGTAGAGTATAAATATAAGCCTCAATAAAATAAGAAATACTTTAAGTACCCTATCTAATCTTATTAATTTTAATCTAGGTGCAGGTGTAAGGAAAGACAGTCTCTACGAAAATGCTTACTTATTACTTGATCCTGAACTCCAGCCCATTTCTCCAGCGACTGATGTCCAAGAATCAATGAGGATTTTTGAGGAACATAAGCAGGTTTATATAAAAATTATAAAATACGTATTATATTAAAAAATATTATAATACTTTAACAAAATGTTATAAATATATTTTTAATGAATAGCTCGCAGAAGAGTATTTGAGAACACAAACAGAGGTAAGATTTTATTTTGGTTTTGGATCCATTTTTTTAAATCTAATTCGTTTATTTGTTCTTTTTTAAGATCGCGATCCTTCTACAAACCAAAGAGGATTTAGAAAATCAATTAAAAGAAGAGGAAAGCCCCTTTGGTCAGAGAAGAGATTCTCAGCGTTTTTTGAAAGAAACGAAAGAATGGAGAGAATTGCAGAGTGAAAATGTAAGTGTATTCGAGTGCCCATTTTTACTTCGAATTTCTGTTTTATATCATAAATTTTTTATATTAAATTATTATAGGAAAGTTTAGCCATCCTTCATAAAAATTTGAAAAAGCAGCTTGAACTTATAAAGGATAGTAAAAATAGGAAAGCAGGAGTCGCTTTATCACCAGAAAATGAAAATAAAGAACCAGGTAACTAACTTACAAAACTACTTAGCTGGTAATCTAAAAATGAACTCTGAACTATTGTATTATTTATTTGAATTAGGTTGGGTTTTTGTCCCAAGTCGAGGCAATTTTTCTTAAAAAGTATTTTTACATACGTCCTCCCCCAATTAATAAGTAAGGATCTTTTACCTATCTATCTTGATTTTTAGATTAAATAGCTTTAAATAGCTCTTTGTATTCTCTTAAAAAAAATAGCTTTTAGACTCTGAGTTTTGACAATCGATTGTATTAATTATTTAAAGTATATTATGTAAAATGTACATTACTATTTTTTACCTAAGAAAAATATTTTATTAGACATTTTATTTTATTGACTTTATCGTGCTGATTATACAAATGAATGAATTCGATTTTAACTTTTCTTTTAGTTATTATCTATGTATAAATGTATGTATATATAATACGAGTACCTATCTTATAATATTTTAATTGTTTTTAGATTTTGATTTTAGACAAGTTTTAAATGCATTTTACGAGAAAATATCGAATATCGAAAAATAAATCAAAAATATTTAAAATTATTTACATTTTTGGACATGAATATGAACATGTTATTTTCTTGAGAAGTTTATTGTTCATTAAGTAATGATAATAATGATCCATCATCACTATCACTGGAAGATTTGCTTTCTTCAGTTGATTCTGATTCATCAGGTTTGCTCAATTTTGAACCTTTCTATTTAAATTTTTTGGAAATTAATATTAATTGATGTAGGTTTGCTTAATACCTAATTTGAAATCTAATTGTGATTAGGTTTACCTCTACAATTTTAACATAGTAAATCCACTCAGCAATTGAATCAGTAGTTGAAAATGTGTTTCGAATCTGATCAGTAGGAACTGAAAGACACCCTCCTTTCAAATATATGTCTTGAGACGGAGATTCTCTAAAATTTCTTACTGGTCCAATCCAATTCAATTTTATGTCCGGACTTATTTTGAGTTTTATCTTGACTCGATATTTGTCACACTCAGATTTTTCACCAACAAGGCATACCCAAGCATTAATGAACGAGTTTAAAGCAAAAACACGAACTAGGAAAAATTTTCCAAAACACTTGAGATAATATTGTGGAAATAAGTATACTATTCGTTTAGTAAATGGTTGAGTGAAATTGAAAGTCATCAGAACGAATGAATAATTTCCTTTCTTTCCGCCATTACATTTATGAAATTTCTCGATATGATCTTGATACTCTACAAAGTCAATGCATTTTCCATTGCATTCAATACATTTGTAGGGACGATAATCACAAGTTATAAGATGACTGAAGAGTTCTGATCCCTATTAACAGAAAAAATTTATAATTTTGATTCTAAACAAATCATAATTTTATACATAGGTACATAATTATTTATTTTTAAAGTTTTATAAGTACCTTTATTGAAACATTACATCCTTGATCAGCATATCTGCAATTCAATGAGCATCTTTGAAGCATTTCTTCAGCGAAAAAGCTTCGAGTATTTGTATATTCATCACGACATAGTGGACACATTTCAGTCCTACTCTGACCTTCAGATTAACAAGGAATATAAGTATTCATAAATTATTTTTAATTTATTATCCATTACATGAATTGCACACAATGTGACCTTTTTTGCACAAGTAAATAGGAGGAAGTGGAATTTCAAAACAAACTGAATAAAAAAGCAAAATTTCGTTAATGAAAGTTTATAGATCTTGTATTTTCCTTACCAGGACATTCAATCAAACTCTTAATAATATTATCTCCATATCCAGCATTATCCTTTGGAGTTTCCCTAATTTACGAAATTTGTGTTTTTAAAAATCATAAAAATGAATCGTGAAACTATTTTGTAGGTACCCTTCGTTTTTCATCGATTCAGCAGCTTGATCCTTTTTTCTAGACATGAAGTTTTCTAGCTTAGTAAAAAATGACTAGGTACCTAAAATAGGTACTATACTATGTACTAATAATTCAATATCAAAATGACTGATTTTGATAGGATATTGAAGGTATTCTACATACAACACGATAATTAAATAATTCACCTAATAATTTTGCTGAAATGTTTGGTTCCATGGAATTTCTTTAGGTAATATCAAAATGAAATGATTCTAAATAATAATTTATGCAATTTATGATTATGATGATTATGCAAACTCTAGATAGATTCGAATAATTTCATTCGTTTAGAAATTATGTATCTTTAAAATTTTGAAGTCTTTCAAAGACTTTTTTTTCAAAACTGAACTCGATTGATACCTAGATCGATTCAAAATTAACTTGATAATGTTGAGTAATTTTCCAAAAAAATTAATTTTAATTCATAAAAAACTCAACTATGGTACTTTTTACTTACATAAAAAACGACTTGTAAAATAGCTGATTAATTTATCATTCTAAATTTTATGCTGAAATACATTTAATTGATCAGAACTTAATATGGCCATTTGACCCTTCTTCCCTCCATTTTTTAACTTCTTGAAAAATTCAGGATTTGTTACTTTATATCTATCTCGCTTATTCTCGTTATTATCAACTAGGTTAATACAGTACATTTCTGAAAAGCCATCAAACTCTGTTGTAGTATTTTCCTAAAAATAACAAAAAATAAATAATATTAGTCGATAATTTAAGGCAAACAAATTATAATTACAAATTACATTTGGTTCTTGAATTTTTTCATATACTAAAAGCCGTCTAGCTGTAAATACTTGCAGAGGTTGTTCGCAATTGTAAACTAATTTCAAACAAGGATTTTTTGGTAGATTCTCTGGATCATAAAGAACTCTATTTATGGGCATCCAAAAAACCATTCTTCGTCCCAAAGTCAATTTCTTGCACCCAAAGTCAATCAAATCTTTATAAATTTGATCTATTGAATATTTTACTTTACAGGGAAGATGTGATCCTCTGTATTCATCTTTAATAACAACATCTTGCTTTTTACTACCTATTTTTTCAGTTGGCTCACGAAATCCTATTTTGTTAATTTTGAGGTCATTACTTTTAAAGGCAAAATTACTGTTACTTTTATTACAAAAAATTAATAGAACTTACCATAAGGTGGGTCAGTTAAAATTGAATCGAACAATAAATCATCTTTCCATATTGGTAATGAAGCATCGCAAACTAAGCAATCCAAAAAGTTATTTTCAATTCCTACAACACGATATCAAAAAATTAAAAAGTTGAATCTTTTCAATCCTATTTGTTAATTTACTGTACTTACTATATTGTTCAAAATTTGCTCTGACCGATTCATCTGGATCTCTTTTATTTTGACTAACTCTTGAGGGTCTAGTCCTAGCATGTATCATCATATAATTTATATCCCCACCAATAACCTGTTGTTTTATTTTATAATTGAAAATTATTTAATATAGACATTGCTCCGTACATACTCGTATAAACATATATTAGTTTTCATTTGACTAACTTGTGCTCCATGTAGAGCAGCAGAAATCAAACAGCCAGCAGTTCCTAAATAAGGATCGAGGACGAAGTCGTCTTTTTTAACTAACGCTAAATTGCTCATAAGTAAACTTAAAGTTGGATCCATTGTTGTATTGCCTATAAATTTTCTTGTCTTTATGGATATATCTTGAATAAGACTTCTTTGAGCATCAGCAATCTATTGATAGTGAAACAAAAATGCAAACATATATTATTTTAAATCATAAGCATAATCAATAATTAAATTTGAAAATAATAATTCGAAAACAAACTTACCCATCTGCCAAAGAAATTAAAATATGGCTTTGGAGGTTTATTAACTGAATCGAGTCCCCAGTATTGTATGTAGTGAAGGCTTAGATCAGGATTTTTTAAATTAGTAGGTCCTTTCAAATAATCTTCTAAAAAGTCAAATGTTTTAATGATTTCAATTTTTTCTGAATGGCGTATTGAATTTCCATACTGTGAATTAGAAAATATTTAGGTTTTGTATGCCATATAATACAATAGAGCAAATTCATATAAATTTTTATTAGGGTTTATACTTACTGTATCCACTTTAATTCTAAACTTGTCATTTATATAAGGTTCTGTAAAATGTAAATTCTTTTTGAAGTTGTCATGAACTGTTTCCAAATTCTCTCCAACTGGATAAGCAAGTAGGTAATATGTAGTAATTAGTAAATTATAAATAAAAAAGAATTTTTTGATATGAGAATGAAATTTATCTTACCTGACCAGATTTCGTAACAATGTCGAGCTATTTTACAAATGTAAAAAATTTTAATTAAAAATTTGAGCTGCAATAAGTAATTCATATTTATAGACTTTGTAGACATAATAATAGATCTTCTAATCTATTAGATCATTGATCTTTAACTTTTAACAAGAGTATAATTATAATTTAACTTACCTAAAACACTTCTACTCATAATCTTTTTAATTTCATTTTCAGAATTAAAATTTAGAATGACAAATGGCTACAAACAGAAAATAAAAATGCATTAAAATTAAAGAGTTGATCCTATATTTTACTGACATAATTTTAGTTAGGTCAGAGGTATTGTGACTTCATTTCAGCTCTGAAAACACACATTGTCCTCGTCCTCTCTAATGATATCTAGATTTAACCATTTTAAAAACGCGTAAAAACAGGACAAAAATCTGGTTTCTCAGAGCTGAATCATATGAAATCGAAATTGATAAATGAATAAATATACTTACACCATAGACTTTCTTCTCATCAAATGGTTTCTTATCAATCTTAAATATATCAAATAGAGACTCCAGCTCCTAATAAAATAGATTAGGTTTTTAATAGTTAAATTTGATTTTGCCTAATATTAGATTTGATTTGACTGATAAAGTATCTAATAAAGTATGCTACAATTAAATTATGGTGTTCTTTATTTCAGCTCTGAAAAACACTGCTTATGGGCTAATTTTGCTTATACTGTCTTGTAAAATTGAACAATTAAGTAATGAGTAATGAGTAGACAAAATCTGGTTTTTCAGAGCTGAAAAATTACTGAATTGACCCTGATTTTTTAATTACAATTTAATTTACATTAAGGTACCTACAATGTATGTAGGTACCTAGTACCTACATACATTACATAAATATAAATAATACATACATACCGGAATTTGAAAACACGAGTGCTCATTGGAAAACCACAATAAATAAGATCTACTACTGGAATGATTCATCCTTCTCAAAATGGTCCCAAGTCTCATCAATTGACTTCGAATGGTCAAATTATTAAAATATAATTTAAACTAGGTAATTACTAATTTTGTACCTAATTAAATTTGTATTAAAAATTCATTTTCATTCAATTTTCAATTTTCAATTCAATTTCAATTTCAATTCAATGTCAATGTGTACCTACTTTAAAAAAAGGACTCACTTGTCTCAAATATTAGCCGAATGGAATTGAATGAGATTATAATAATATTTCTTTTCTAGACACATCTTGAATCTTTGACTCTTTATTTTAATTTTTTTTAAACCTTAAAAACTAGAAGGAATTAATTATGTTTCTTGTGGTTGGCCACATTTGTCTGGATGACATAGTCTTTGTTCAAAGATACCCGGAGGAGGATTCAACTGTTGGTTCCAAATCTATGCATAATAGGTAAAATCAAAACTTTTTTTTATTGATCTTGATCTTGATAAATTAAATAAGGTATGGTATAAGGTAATTTAAGAGATTGTGATGTGATGTGATGATAAGTCAATTTCTAGTATAAAATAAATATTAATTATTATATGTTGTAATCAATTTGACTTATTACATTATGTAATTGCAATTTGTTAGTTTAAGCTTCAGTATTCAGTAAGTATTCAGCAGCCGGCCTTCCTATTTTAATTTTTAATTCAATTCTTTTGATTTTGAGAATTAAGTTTTTGAGGCAAGTTGAGATTTTGATTTTTTGACTTTGCATGCATTGTTTGAACTTTGACTTATCTTCGAACTTCGAATCAAAATCTAATTTTGATTTTGATTAATTTCTCAAAAAGAGTTTTGAAATTAAAGTTTTTACTAGTTTTTTTTCGAGCTTTTGATTGATTTTTAATCTGAAATCTCTAGAATTGAAATTGAAATTGAAACTGACTGACATTCCTTATACTTATAGGGTCGGGCCTAGGTATGTTGATGTTGATATGAACTTAAAAGCTTTTCTTAAAAAGTTTGGCCTATTTAAACATATGCTTATATCCTTCATTCCTTCATTATATTATCTTACAAATTAGAACTAGAACTGGAAATAACTAGCTTTTACAAGTATGTATCTTATTTTATCATTCCTTGGTTTTTGCCTTTGCCCTTTATAATTAAAAGTTCAAATTCAAATTATCAATTATCATTATTATTTTATGGAAAGTTTCCTATCCTATCAGCCTATCGCTTTAAGTATTTTGTAATGTGTAGTGTGTATATGTACTGTATTGTACTACTGTACTATACTGTTACTGTATTTAAAGTAATAAAAATATATTTAACTTTAATTTTTAACCTTGAACTCGGATTATCGGATTTAGGTTTATGTTTGCATTTGCATTCTTTCTATTAGTACTCGTATTGTCATTCTCTTATTTATACTTGACTGACAACTGACAGATACTGACTTACGGAGTGCGGACAGTAATAGTAATAATTAACACTGTTGATACTTTTGTAAAAATGAATTCTCAAGAAAAATATCTCTGTATGGTTGGGTTAAATTGTTTGGATATTATAAGTTTTGTCCAAGAATACCCTTTAGAAGACTCAGACGAAAGGTTGGACAGACGACAGATTTAAATTTTTTTTAAAGTAATATAATTATAATGTGTTTTGAATGATTTTTTTTAGATCTTTTAAACAAAGTTGGGAGCGAGGTGGTAATGCGTCAAATAACTGTACGATCCTGTCTAATTTAGGTGCAAATGTTGAATTTTTTGGAACAATGGCTGACGACTCTTTACTTGGGTAAATTTTTCAAAAACTACAGAGAGAAATACAAAGTATATAATATTTTCAAATACATGGCATCGGCAGGTTTTTCAAGGATGACCTCAAATCATGTGGAATCAAATTCGACAATTGTCCAATTTTACCCTCTCAAAAGAGTCCAGCCTCTGTGGTAATTTGCAGTGCGGAAACCGGGAGCCGTACAATTATTCATAATAATGGAGGATTCCCAGAGCTGACATTGGAACAATTTCAAAACTCAATCGTACTCGATAATTATTCCTGGATACATTTTGAAGGGAGAAATGAAATCGAGTTGGAAAAGATTCTCAAATTTGTTCAAAATTATAATGAATCTCATGAGAAAGATAAATCAAAATCACAACAGATCCTCAATTACAAAGCAAAAAAGCTGCCAATTTCTATTGAGGTATTCTTTTTTAAAAAAATTCAAGCACCTAGTACTTATTCTTAGCAGTAGCATTTTAAATACCTAATCTAAATCTATTATAATTGATTGTTGATTGCGCTATTTTATTAATTAGGTTGAAAAATATCGAAGTTTAAGTCAACTAATTCCATATGCAGATGTACTTTTTGTTGGCAAAGATTTTGCATTGTTCCAAGGGGCTGAGGATTTTTATCAGGCTGCTAAAATTGTCGCTAAAATTGCAAAGAAAGGGTAGGGTACTTATAATTATATCCATAATTTAAGTACCTTAATATATTGTTTGATTAAATTTTTTAGGACTTTGATTGTATGTTCTTGGGGTGAACTGGGCTCTACTTATGTAATTTCGACAGGAAAGGAGATCGATGAAAGTGATATTAAAAAAATTGATGCTTATCCACAACCCAATATAGTCGATTCATTAGGTAAATATAAATATAAATGATCAAATTGAAAATTATAGTTAACAAAGCCAAGGACTTGCAAAAAAATTGTAAACATTATTAAATTTTTTCTTTGAAACTTTAGGAGCTGGAGACACATTCAATTCAAGTATAATTTATGGACTTTCAAAAGGCTGGGAAATTGAAAAAACGATTAAATTTGCTAGTAAAGTCACCACAACTAAATTAGGGGTATATGGTCTTAAAAATCTTAAAAATGAAATTATCAAAAATGTCCCAGAATTTACAAGTGATTAGATTAGATTAGTTAGTAGATTCTTGATTTATAAATAAAATGCTAATCATTATGTAAATATGTACTCAACTCCCCACATTAGGTATGGTATTTTTATTTTTGAAAATATATAAATTTTGCTGTTAAGTAATTATAATGTATTTAACCTAAATACTTATGTATCGTATCTGTTTTATTATTGCAAAATATTAATAAAGTGCCAAAGAGTCAAGAATCAATGCGAAGTATGTGTTATGGTTGTGAGTGTAATTTTTTAAACCTTGAACTATGACCTCTAATTTAATAATTACGATTACACAGGATATTAACTATACTATATCATAGTATTTATTATAAATACTTGCGTACTTATTAGCTGCGTATACTTAGATTTTGTCAAATCATCGAATCATCACATTTTAATAAATCTAAAATAATATCTATTAAAACTAAAACGCAAGGTACCTTACTTAAACTACATAGCTACATTATATAGTGTACTAATATTATACTAGTAGAAATTGTACTCCAAAAAGTATGCATACTACTGATACTTATTATTTTTAATTCATAGAATGTACAAAGTATAATGCATGCTGCATGTAATGTAGGTAGTAGGGTATGGACTAAAGTAAAAAATCATTAACTTTTAACAACGCAATTTAACAATTTTCTAAATAAAAGAGTAGGTAGGTAGGATTTTATCAGGAGATTCAGTAGTATAAAATAAATCAATAAATTATGTAGGTACCTACCTACGTTATTTGCCCACTCAAAGCTAAAAAAAATATCAGAAAAACAAAACAAAGTTTGCGAATCTGCTGAATTTTCCAAAATTATGCAAAAATACACTTCATAACTTTTACATCTTTCTTTCCCAATTTAGGACTAATAAAATATTACCACAAAGTATAAATAAATACCTAACTGAATTACTAACTCATTAATAAGTAATTAAAGCTCTGAAAAAATTTCTAATTTATTAGCCTCTCTTTACCATTTATACATTGGCCTATTACTTTACAAAATTGAGACCAAATGCTGGTTTTCGAAGCTGATTTGTATATATAGAGAAACATCGTTCAGAGTAGACTACTACAATAATAATTAATTACTAACAATCAGAGGCTTAAAATTTTCAGAATAAATTCAATTAGATAGGGTACTTTCTTATACAGAATAAGAATCGGAAAAAGTTGAAAAAAGTTGAAAAAAGTTATAAAACACCTTTTCTTAAATAGTCTAACCTAATAACTATAACTCATTTACATTGTCAGGTCTGAATAAAATTGATATGTTCTCAATTTCATTGTACTTTGTATAGATTCGTACAAACTCTAGGCCAAAATTTGATTTTTCAGAGAGCTGAACCAAATGAATACTTACTAATTACTAATTACTAATACAGAAGAAATTTTTATTGCTCATATAGTACCCTATACCTATACCATATTATATATACCTATATAAAATGTATAAAATGATTTATACTAGCAATGGCATTCTTATCTAATTTAATTTGAAATCCTAGTTTTCTTTCAAAAAATGCTATGTACATTAGGAAATCCAGGATCTCAAAATTGAAAGAGATAAGAATACAAAATATAAAAAAACCATACAATTTAGAATATAGAATATAGAAAGCTGTATTTTCGAAAAAATCTGGACAAGGTCTATTGGAATTTAATAATGGTTTTTTTTTTTTCAAAAATTATCAGAGAGCTTCCGTAATTTTGGAGTCAAAAAACTATCAACTCGTTTCTCTTATTTACCTTATACATATTATTATTAGCGTCAAAAACAAGGGTAGCGATCCGTACAAAGAAATTGCCATATACCTACTACTATATAATAAATAGTATAGTACTATCTACCATACCATATATACCAAATATACATAGGTAATATAGCTTAGGTACGTTATACAGAAGTATAAGTATAGTGTACATATACGCATTTTTATTTTTATAGCATCAAATACACAAGTACTAGAGTACTAGTATCGGTTAAGTTTAAAAACACAAATAATAAAGGATTAAGAAATAATTATCTTTTAAATAATTGTTAATTAATTCTAATTATTTCAAATCCTACTAGTCCTACTACTTCTACTACTAAAGTTTCAATTGCTCCACTTATTGTGCTTGGTGTTGTTTTTGTGGACCAAAAATCATCAACAAAGTTCAGAATTTGTAAGGTAAACAAGCTGTACGAAATAATGTTTTGACATGTAAAAAAATATCAACTTTTAAAGTTGATGTTGACCTTTAATACTTAAATTGTAATCATGTAGTTGTGTCAATCCTTACAATCGCTCAATTATTATTGTACTAATCATATTTTGATCACCCGAGTATTCGTATTTTAATTACAATCAAAACATTCCTTACTGACTGACACTTGACTTGACAGCCAGTGAGTGTCAAGATCAACAATCAAGTTTTGTAGAAATTGGACTTGAGAAACCATCATCATCAACAACAACAACATCAAAATCGATAAACAACAACTTTTGGGTAATTAAGGTTCTTAATTTATTGACAATCATTTATTGTAAATGGGCTTTTAATTGCTAGTTAATCACAACATACATGCCTCTTTTTGATCAGAGTTCACAATCAGAGCAATTTATTTATTTCAGCTCTGAAAAAGCACATTTTGAACTCATTCTCTTAAATTTACATTAGCATTTTTTACCTGTTAAAATTAAAATACAAGAGAGGTTAAAATGGGGTTTTTCAGAATCTATAATGAATTCAAATAAAAACATTTTATATTTCTTGAATTGATTCTTTTTTAGTCTTTTAGTTTTAGAAAATATTGACATTGCTTGTCATTGACAAGGGCACGTAATTTTTTTTCTAGCTAGGTAAATGGAATCTTAATTTTTAGTTAACCTATGTCCATGTTGATATCAGTTTAATTTACTTAATCTTTGTTCTTTTTTCAGGATCTGAGTTTGATTGCGGCTTGTTTTCTTTATGAACCTATGGATGTTAGAATTTGTTTCAAATCAAATTAGCCTTTTCAAGATAAATTATAAAAAAACATCATTTGCAGATTGAAGGTATTTATGTCATGATAATTTAAGCTTTCATTATTTATTAGGTATATTAGTACATATTTTTTTAATTGCTTGAAATAATTTGCATGTTAAATTCTTAATGCTAAGTGACTAGAACTTTTATAATTGCTCTACGAGTAGTAATTTAATTATCTAATTTGGTAACTCAACCGATACTTACTGCCAATCGAATCAATTTTTTGTTCATTGATTTGAATAGAATTTTAGAGATTGGAATTGGAAAATGGATATCATATCTTATTTATCAGTAAGTTAGATGTTCAGGTTTAGGTTTAGGTTAGTTTGATACTAAAAAAGTAATTAATCGCTTTATATCGCATTCCATTCCCATTTAACATTTAATACACAATACCGCTAGTTAAATTTTTATGATTTACGAATAATGTCAATGTCCAAGTGTCAATGTATTTTAATTTCTAAGTAAAATAACACCATTGCATCCAGTGAATTGTATTGTATTGTAAAATAAATAATTGTGGTGGTTTAAGAGTTAATAGTAAGCCTGTATCCGTTCATATATCTATTTCTTATTTCATAAATGAAAAATTAAGTTTTAAGTTTTAAGTTTCAGTTTCAGTTTATTAGCATTTACCCCTTTAGCATTTTTTTCTATTCTTACTAAAAATGCAAAAAGTCAAAAGCCATTGCCCTAAATTTTAGAGTGACTTTGAAAGAACCTTTTAAAGACTAAAAATTCTTAGAAAAGGCAAAGAAACTTTATTTAAAAATTAAAAAAGTATCAATCCGTAATAAAGTACCAATAAAAAAAATGGTACTTAAAGCATATTTAGTAATTAGTAGGAGTCAGGAGTTAATGTACAATTCAGGTTTCTAAAAAAATTAACTAATATTTTGAAAAGGCTCCATTTATAGTAGGCATTTCTAGTTTATTTTATTTAATTTATTTTTCTCTCGGACTAATAATAAAAGTGAAATCGTAAATAGTTATGTTTGATAAAAATTGTTTTGTCTGGCAATAGCCTATTATTATAAAGTTTAAAATTTAAAAGTTATAAAAAAAGTCAAGTTCTAATTATCTTTTTTAACTTTTAAGATATTAGGATTAGGTAGCTTTTTAATAAATGTTTTATTTATTAAGTCAGAGATATTTGTATTGAATTGAAATTATAATTATACTTTCTTTTTTTAGACGACACGACCAGTGACCAGTGACAATTTATATTTAACTGGATTTTGGGGAATTTCAAAAATGTGTATTCAATAATCATCAAACATCGAAAAAATAAGAATAAATACCTATCATCAAAATCAAGTGCATGAATATAGTTTATGGAGCTGCTCGTATTGAATTTATAAAAGAGTCTAAATATGTCACTACAAGCAAATTTTCAAGATCACAATTTTGTCGATGGGATGAATCATTTCCTAGTTATTATTAGACCTCTTTCTTTTGGAACTTAAACTTAACTTAATCGAAACTCGAAATCTCTATCCTAAACTATATATTTAAAAGTGTTAAGTGTTAAAACTCAGTTTCAAAAATGTTATTGTTTTCTAATATATAAAAAATCTTTTGGAAAAGCATCCAAATGTCAAACAGTCAAAAACTACATTCTTAATCCAAATGATTTTTTATGGCGTATCAAAAGAAATTAAAACAACCATCTCTCAAAGTTGGTTCATTTACCAATTCAATTTTCCAGTTTCTACTATTGCTCCTATTATTAACAGGTAAATTTTTAAAATTATAAAAAAATTATAAATCATTTTATTATTTGTAGTAAAATTAAAATGCAAGCCTAGTATAAGAATTAAGATCTAAAGATATAGGGACTTCTGCCCAAACTATAATTTGATCAATATCTTCTTACGGGTACCCACTATTTTATTTTCAAATGGTTTTGTTTTTAACTTTACTTTACAATAAAGAATAAAGTAGGATTCATTTTTCACTTTTTTTATCAACTATCACCCTTTTATTTGTCATTTATTATTATTATACCATTTTGTTCTACTAATAAAAATTAGTAGAACAAAATAGTATAACTAAATTATTATTTTTTAATATAAAATAAAATAAGGCATTGGCATTACATATTTTTATTGTATACACTCTGCCTATGCCTATATTTTGTATCATTTCATAGTATTTTTCAGCTTCGAATTTGTAAGAATGAATAATGGTTCATGTTTAATGATTATGATAATGGATAACGATAAAAGTGTTTATTTACACTTGCAAATAAATATCTTATGTCCTAGTTTAATTATATAATATATATATGTCCATAAAAGAGGGAATCAAAATTTTATCAATATCACCTAATCTGACTCTGGATATAGAAATAGAAAGTATAGAAAATAAGATTACAAATTCAAATGATTATTTTTGAAAAAATAAATATAGATAGGATAGATAGATAGATAGATAGATAGTAGATACTTACTTATTTTTCATTCTTTCATTTATTATAACTAAATAAAAACATAAAAGTAGTAATATAAGGGTTAGGTATGTAATATTATGTTCATTATATAATGCGTTATTTATATAGGATAGGTAGGCTTTAGGTAATTATTATTGTTTTACTAAAAATATTTCTTTTAAATATAAATTACTTACCTACTACTTTGCAAAGTAAAGGAGAATAAATACAGATTATACCTCAATATTAATTAATAAACAATGGTTTTTTTCTCTTGTTTTAAACAGCACAATGTAAGAAACTCGATTATGGTCGAAATATTTTCGTGCCTCCTAATCTGCCTCCTAATCAAGCAAATGTTGTTGTTACAAAAGATCAACCATTCATATTAAAATGTCCGATATGGAGTAGCGAGTTACTAGATCTTAATTTGCAAAATGCATGGATGAAAAATAATGAAAGAATAGCTATTAATGAGGAAGCATCATCATCAAGAATAAAAATTATTGACGGAAATTTACACTTTGTGAATATCAACAGTTCAGATAGTGGCGTGTACAAGTGTGTTTATGGAAATGTCCTCATTAGTCCCACTATTCATGTTAATGTCGCAGGTATGTATATTTAAAAATTTTAATTTACTCTAATAATTTTTTTGTAATTTTTAAATAATGCTCAATGAAATGAGTAGGTTCATAATAATATTACTTATTTATTTATGATCGATAAAAGGAAGTGATAAAATGAAGTTTAGAATGAAAAAAATCATTTCATTACATAACGTCCATGTTTAGGAGTAAAATTAGTAAACAAGCTTGTATTTATTGCGTATCCTATTTCTAGTTGTAAAGTAAATCGTATCGTAAATCGTAATCCGAAACGTTTTTTATTATACATTGCGAATATTTAAGATTATAAAGTAATTAAATAATATAGGTACCTATGTAATAGTCGGTTGTACATAATAATTTTATAAAGCATACCTAGGTATTACAACTTTGCAGGATATTTTTCCTCCTCTTATATTTTGTTAGTAAATAAATAATAATTCATTATTCTATAATTATTTCACCCAATACATATAAGGTAAAAATATTATTGGCGATTTTTTAAACGTATATTATGCAGGATGTAGATAGCTGTATATAGTAGTGTAGTAGTTATATTTAATATGAACATTTTAGGAAAAACAGATTTTGAATGGAATGTAGGATTTTTACTTGTTTATTAATTAGAGGTAACAGAGAGTTAGTACTTTAGTACTTTAGTATTGTAGTAAGTAGGCAGTAGGTATGTAATATCTTATAGTATTTGACTGATTTGCATAAGAGATAATACATTTTACATATTATTTACATAGGTACCTACCTACCTATTATTTATCAGATTCGATAGATAGGCATGTTCATGTTTAAAAATACAGTATAAGTACAAGTACCTATTGGTATTGGTACATACACTACATACCTAATATTTTATATTTATACTTTATACCACCTATTTAGTTTTATTTATTTAAGAGTTCGAGTTGAGGATTGAAAGTTGTTAGCGTTTTTACCTATATGTTGACTAAAAAACTCTCCAACTTATTTAGCTAACTACTTGAAATATTTACTATACACTCAACAAAAGTACATATTATATCTAATATCTATACAATAGAATTTACAATATATGTATGTGTACATAAAATAGGTAGGTAAGGTATACAATACAATAAAAAATAGTGGAAGAACCTGAGTTTAACTTCTAAAATCTAACTTGCGCTTCGAAGCCCTTCATTGATCTAGCTTCAACAAAACTAGAGATGAATGAACGTAGAAGAGTAAAACGCAGTTGTAAATCGAAATGCTTTTTCAAATATGTGTACATACAACTTGTACAAGTAAAAAACCCCATAGGTATAGGTTGGCGTTATTAAGGATAAGAGTTAGATAGAGGTTAAACTACTCTTGTATATTTTCTATTCTGTTCTGTCCAAACTTTATATAATTTCCTTTGCTCGCACACATATAAAATGTATGAGAAATGAGAAATAAACTGATGATTCTCTTTGCTGCTCTGCACCAAAGGGATGAAGCACGGTAAAAAGTAAAGTTTGTTTTTTACCTTCAATATTTTAGTAGTATTTTTTACTAGTAAAAAAGTAGTAGTGTAGTAAGTTGAGAACCCGGTTTATTTCCAAGATTATTTTCAGTATGTGTTGCAAAAATCCTTCACCAGCTTTCCAAAGTTATCAGGAGATCCATGATTCAGCACTACATAATTATAATATACTGACTGATATGTACGTTGAAATTAAAATTGAAACATATATACAAAACATACGATGATGTTTCCTTTTTCAATTCAAATCTGCCATGCTCCATGTAATTATTATATGTACGAGTATAAGGATAATTATGATGTTTTTATTATCAACAGAATTGTTAAGTATAATAATAATAAGGCATAGGTACACGTATAAATATATACAGTTACTTTATTACTAGTTCTAATTATTTATGGAGATCAGATTTCCTTGCTCATTACTCATTGCTCATTACACACACTTAATAAGTTCGTATAATTTATAATTCCTGTCCTTATTTAATTCATTGACTGTAGACTGCAACAGAATATTATGGTAAATAAGACGATGCGATAGGATTTACGACACATTATTGAGAAGGATTCTTGTAAATATTGTACGAGTATACCATACCTTACTCTACAAATGTTTAGAATATGATTATGATATACTAATGACGATTGTAAAAATACGTTTACTGATCCAGAACTAGATCTCATAATCAGATTTTTTAATAAGAGATTGAGATAATACATAAGCATTAATTTTTTATGATTATTATTAATATTGCAATTAATGAATCATTTTTTTTTCTTGATATTAGATGTTTATATCCAAAATCCAATAAAGGAAGTTGTAGCAAGAAAAGGCGAAAATGTCCTAATCGAGTGCCAAATAAATTCTTCGCCTGTTGAAGACTCTAAATTTTCATGGATTGGAAATGGAAATAAAAATTTAACTTACTCTCAGGAATTAAATATTAGGTATGTACTTATATTAGTAACTACTTAGGTACCTATTTGATTTTCGAAAAGTTATGATTTATTTTGTACTATTTAGGTATAACATACTCAACTCAGGGAAAAAACTGCTAATTACCAATGGTAAGCTAATTAAAGTTGAATATCATTATTTTATTTACCACGTTTTAAACAATTTTCATAATTTTTAATATTGTTTTTTTTTCAAAACTAGTCCAAAAAGAAGATGCTGGAACTTACTTGTAATATAGATATCTTTATTATATTATTTTATATTGGTTAGGTCATTGGTATTGGTTGTTTTGTTATTAATTGTTTTTTTTTTAATTAAATAATAGGTGTAAAGTAAAGAACCGAGTATTGGGTATTGAGAAAAGTACAGAAGTTAATTTAATAGTTAATGATGAAATAAGCAACATAGGTTCAAGTCTAAAGTTCCTTGAAACATTTTCTCAAAATTCACATTTAGTTTTATATGAAAATCAAAATTATACACTAGACTGCATAGCAAACGGAAAACCGAAACCAAGAATTTCATGGGTTTATTCAACTTACAAATCGAATGGGACTAATTTAATTCCTTTACGAAGTATTGTCTCAGATGGATTATATGATTATGACGCTATTAAATTAACGCCTGAGAATTTCAAGCAAACTGGAAATTTGACTTGTTATGCTTATAATAATGGAAATGAAACACTTGTCCAGAGTTTGAAAGTGAGCAGACTACCAGCATTAATAAAAGGGCCAGAATCGCAAAAATTGCCATTAGCAAAAACTGTCAGATTCGAATGCAAAATTGGGCAAAATTTTTATCTGATTTGGTATAAAAATGGGTCAATTTTAGAGACGGGGAAAGAAAGATTTAAAACTAAAGGAAATGAATTAATAATTTCTAACTCTGTGGAATCTGATAGTGGTATTTATCAATGTGAGGTTTTATCAGATGGAAAAGTATATGCGATTGGAACAGCTAGTTTAGGTAAGCATAAGAAAGCCTAACTATTTCATTTTCTCCTACATATCCTTAGTATATATTATTAGGAAAATAAATAATAATATTGTTTTATATTTTTTAGTATTTGCTCAAGCTGCAGAACAAGTCAGTGTGGCCACTAGCCTTAAATGCGGAAGTGAAACATCAAATTCAATTTTAGTAAGCTGGAAGCCGCCAAAAGCAGATGTTATGGCTTATTCTATTCATATATCAGAAACAAGTAAGTTTGTATACCCTTATCCCATTAACTTTTACTAATTTTAAAAATATTTCGATTAATTCATTTATACTTTATTGGTTTTTATTTGTATTTCAGCTGGTGGAGAAGAAAAACAATCAGTTACAAAAAATGACTCCTACCAAATTGATAATTTAAAACCTCACACTGAATATTCTATATACGTACGAGCATACACCTTAAAGAGGTATGAAAAATACGATTTTTAAATTACTACTATTATTAGTAGTAATTAAATATTAATGTAAATTAATCAATTTACATAATTATTACATATTATTTTTAACTCTAAAGTGCGAGTGGACAATCAGCTAGAATATTTTGTTCAACTGAAGAAGACGTGCCTTCAAAAGTACCATCTCCTCTCATTTTTGATAGATTTGGCCCTCCGAGTATTCTAAGAATTCGATGGAATCCTTTAAAAAATCAAGAGGCGAGAGGAGAAATTATATATTATAAAGTTATATGGAGACATGATGATAACTTTAATAATATTCGTTACATTAATGGTTCGAGCACTGAACTTTTAATTGATGGAATACAAACTAAAGATACCTATCAAATTAAGATATTTCCTGCAACTAGGTAATTTCCCATAAATATTAATAATATAACTTTATACCCCACCTCAATTTTCATAATAGATTGGTTTAAAAATTAACTCATTGAAATTAATTTAATAGGAAAGGCTATCCTGATAAGAAAGATGAATACCCATGGGTGCTTGTACCATCTGCCTCAAAAGATATTTTAAATAGTACAAACTTTACACCCCCTGAAGGTAATGAAATATTCTATTTACAGCATTATCAATATAGTATTATAATATTAATACTGTTATATTGATATTTTTCTAGTTTCCCTTACTGCTCTTAATTCTTCTTCAATAAAAGTCAAATGGATTGAGCCTGAAAGAACTATATCGTTTTTAATAGGATACATTATAACATTTGCGACATATAGTGAAAGGCTTGGAGATAATATTATTTATGGTCCAATTACTATTTACAATTACTCGGCTAACGAGTACATATTTACAAATTTGACAGAGGAAACATCTTACGAATTTTTCGTCCAAGCATTTGGTGAACTAAGGTATTACATATTTCTAATTTATATAATTGACTTAAATATTATTATTTTATTCATTTTCAATCCAATACATATTTTCAACTTCTTTTCAATTTCCTAAGCGATGAAAGTCCATGGGAATCAGATGTATCGAAGAGAAGAGTTATTAAAACACTGTCTTCATCTCAAAGTCCTATAACACCACGTATAGAAGAATATCAATCTATTATTGGTTTACGAGGTGAGTTTTTATTTTTTCAAATTTTCCTATTATTTAATAAATTTTTTCTTTGATATTCAGCTATACCTATTAGTTCAAATGAAATTCATTTATTCTGGGATTCACAAAAGGATTTTGATGGAAATCGAGACTATATAATTAAATATAATAAAGTGGATTCATCAGAAGTTCAAACTCTTAGAGTTCACACACTCTATGCTGAAGTTAAGGACTTAGTTCCTTATACTCTTTATGAATTTATCGTACAAGTTGCACCAAAGGGAATTTTTAGTCAAAGAGTTGAGTCCCGAACACTTGCTGGAAAACCTGATCCTCCAAATAAGACAACTTGGAAGGTTTTAAACAGAACTGTACAAATATCTTGGGAAGCTCCCAGTGAAATTAACGGAATAATTGAAAAGTACATTGTTGAATATAAAATTGTAACAACAAATGGGAAAGATGATTCCAATAATAGTAATAAAAGCTGGGAGTTGATTTCAAGTAATTTAACTCTCGTTAATCTTAACAATTTACTCCCAAATGAAGTATATGAGATAAGAATTCGAACTGAAAATCACGCTGGACTACAATCTGATCCGTCGGAAATTATTTATGCCAAAATTTTCCGAAAACCAACAACTAATAATATGATTGGTGAAGATGGTGAACCGAAAGATGAGCCTAATGAAAATGAATCAAGCATATTTACTGGTGGTAGTCAACAATTGGGAATTATTTTAGGAGTGTCAATTGGAGTTATATGCATTTTGATATGCGCTACTATTATCCTTTGTAGAAATAAATTTTTCCCTCGAATTGCAAGGCCAATAATTCGCTCAGATAGTAAGTACCTCTTGTGCTGTAGAAATATTTTCCAAATCTAAATTACAGTATTTTACAATTATTGGTTTTTCACCTAGATTTTTCAAATGGAATAAATGGACATGGACCTCCTAAACATAATTGTGTGGAAATGAGAGTTCTTGAAAGACTAACTGGAAATGATGATCGACATTTAGAAACAAAAGTAATTGATTATTTTATTGTGGTTATAAGAAAGTAACAATAGATAGTGTAAAAATATAGATTTTTTCTCAATGAGAACCTAAGGATCACTATTAGATATTTTTACCATAAATACCTAATATTTATCTAATTATTTTAGGGTGGAAGTACTAACATAAATGGTCCCAATCAAGATGGAATTTCAGATCCGCTTTTAAGCAAAATAGTAAGAAATCCAATTATACGTGAACAACAAAATAGTGATGCAACAATAAACGACCCTGAATCAAGAATCCCTTTAAACCCTTAATAAGTCTAATATTTATGTCAATTATATAACCCTTGTTTATAACTTGTATATAAATACAATATAAAATTATAAAATTAGGTTAGTCAAAATATATATTCTTAATTTACTAGGCTGAGTAGAAAAAACGCTCAATATGTACTGATTTTTTTTTATAGTTTAAAGATTTTTACAGTACAATTTTTCATAAACAATTTATCAATTAACTAGCAGTATAATATCAGAATCATAATTTTCAAATGCTCGAAATTGATTATATTTAAGTAATACTATTTTATTTATTTAAAGGATTAATTTATTTGAGAGTCCCAAAAAAAGTCGATATCACTTTCACAATTTACTTGTCCACCAAGTAAAAAACGCCTCCGCCTTTTACACTAACTTTACTCAGGATTCTAAAAAATGTAAAAAAAAAGTTCTCAGGATATTATCCCCCGTTAATTGTAAGTACTATACCTACAATTTTAAAATTACAAAATATTATAAATCTAGTGTGGAGTTTATTCATAAAAATATAGCTATTATACTAGTATATAGTAAATATTTTAAATTGTTAATAGTGTAGTAAAGTTATTTTATATTTTTAAAAATTACGGGTATTTAATATTATTTAAATTTAAGATTTGTAATGAATGTCTTATAATTAAAATAATTGTTTTGATTTAGAAGAAAAAAAAGTTGTAAAAATTTGTTTTTTTTAGAGAGAAAATCACGTAAATCTAAAAGAAACTATCTAGTGAATAATATTATGTAGCATGTTTTATATGAGGGCCAAAAGGATCTATGATCTAAAAAATTTTTCCTATTACCTAATAATAATTTAAAATCTTTGAACTTAAAACTTAAGTAACATATGTATAAAAATGAGTTATATTAATATTTTTGTATATAAATTATCGTAAAAATCTGCGTAAACAAAAAACAATGTACCTGAATAATTTTAGAAAACAGATAGAAGATTATGTTTGTACTAGATTTAAGACACAATGATTAATTTTATAAATGTACGTACAACTATGTAATATACTTTAGTTTTTTTTAGCAAATTTTACAAAATTTTCCTCCTTTTATTAATTTTTAAATTTGAAATCTCCTTTTAATTAACGTAATTAGTAATTTTATGATAAAATTTTTAATAGAAAAATGCATGTTTTCTAAAATTAATTTATGACAAAAATAGAGGCTAGTTATATATGTTAGGTAAATTAATTTGAGTTTGAGAGATTTTTTCTCTAATTTTATAGTTAATTAATGTATCTATAATGCCTATTTAGTTTAAAATAAAAGTCGAAATTAAATTTAGCTAGACAGAATAGATAGTTTTTAAGTTATAATAATTGTTTGTACAAATATGCTAAGCAGGGAAAAATTATAGCTAATTTATTTACATTATACTTATGTATTTTAATTTATATTTAAAAATAAAGTCAAAAGGTCATGTCAAACGGATTTTTTTAATTTTTAGCGATAATTTAGTTGTAAAAATGTATGTAATTTTAGTATTAGATAAATAAAGATAAGTCTATATTGGGGTGGACAAACGAAATATTTTACTCGAAGTACAAAAGAAAGCTTTTACAAGTTATATAATAAAAGGTTATAAAAAATGTTAATTAATCTAAGATAGTTATAAAGTCTATATTTAACTTAGAAATATTCAAAAAAAATTAATAACTAAAAATACAGCTCTGGAAAATAAAACACAAGACATCCGAATTGAATTACAAAAACTACAAAAAAATTAGTTCAACTTGAACTCATCAGACTCAGAACAGTTTAGAACTCAAGATTAATTAATAAAATAATTATTATATTATGTATAAACAAATCCATTTAAAAACCTGCCGTTTTTTCTGACCATAAATCTCAGGATCACAGTCGAATAATTATTTTTAATACAATTTCTGTGTACGCATTACATGCATATAAATAACTACGAGTAGATATGAGAATAATATAGCATTATATTTATGGTTTATTTTATATGATTTTAGTAAATCGAAGCCCTAAACTGAAACAGTTAAAGTTAAAGTTAAATTTTTAGTCTAATATTGTAATTTATTTTTGTTTGTCTAATTTTTAAGATGGTAGATAATAAAATAAAGGTTACTGATTGCTCATAATTTAAGTAATGAAATGTTATAAATAAGTTATAATCCTTATCCTAGTGTATTTAGGTAAAAAAAAAGGCCACTCTTTTAGTTTAAATTGACTCATAAAACCCAAAGTGTCGAAAAAGTGAAAAAGTTGAAGGCTATTTTATATTTCTATATCTTTTTGGTTAAAGTTATACTCGTATTTGCAGGTAAAATACTTTTTTTGCAAAAAGTAGCAATTTTTTGAGAATCAATTTCTTGTATTTTTTGGCAATTTGGACCAATTTAAACTATTTGGATGTGGACTTTTAATCATAAATCTCCGGTAAAAATGTTTTTTTATAAAATAGTTATTGAAATTGTGTGAATTGATTATATTTGAATGAAAAGAAATACTTTGGTAAATTATTTATATAAATAAATGACTTAGGCTTGTATTATGTAATGCAATTTTGCAAATTGTAAGAAAATTAATTTCGTTTGAGAAAGACCTTTTAAACTTTGACCTACCTCTACCTCATTTTACTAATTTTTTAAATAATTGTACTAGTTTTAATTTTAATTTTAATGTAATTGTAATACCTATGCTATACCTAAAATTATAATTACATAATATAATAGTAATTTGAAAAGTTGAATAAATAAAAAAAAATGCTAAAAATAAAATATTCTGTATACATATACCTATAAATGAATCCAAGTAATTCTCTTAAAAACTCGATATTTTTATCCATTGGAAATAACTGACTTAGGGTAAAATTAGGGTTTTCAGACCTGAATTAAATGAAAAGAACCATCTAAAAATAAGCTCAGAGAACCAAAAATCCCTAAAAATGGACAACAGAATATCCTAAAATCAATATAATATATATTAAATATGAATCTAATTAATTTAATTTAGCTCTTTAAAACTCGATTTCCGCCTTAACTTGTTAAAATTCGATTTCCGCCTTAGATATTTATTATCTAAGGTCAAAATTTTGGTTTTTTCAGAGCTGAATCAAATGAATAGAAACAATTTTGAAAAGTTGAGTAAAAAATGCTAAAAATGAACAAAGTAGGTACAAAATATATAGTAGTAGGGCTAAATAGTACACTCAAGTAATTGCGTTTTGAATTTCTAAAAAATATTTTTGAGAATTTTGAAAAAATAAAAATAATTAAAAATAATTTGATTGAGATTGAATTTTGAAAACCTTTTGGCTTTTGAACTTTGTAATTTTTGTTTTTTAATTTTGGTTGTAAACCGAAGTCTCTATGAAAATAGACAGGGAATATGCTTTATAAATATTCAAGTTTTCCGTTCACACTTTTGCGTATGTACTAATTAACTGTATATAACTACTTTTTAGCTAATAAAGTAGTTTTTTACAATAAGTAGGTATTTTACCATGTTTCAGCTCTGAAATACCAAATCTTGTACTCGCTTCCTCGTCTTCTCAAGACTCAAGTTCAAGTAGATCGAGGTCAAAATTTGGTATTTCACAGCCCCATACTAACTCTTAAACAAAATATTGAAAGGTCGATTTTCATTTTCATTTTTCAGCTTTGAAATACCAGATTATAATCTTGCCATAGCTATATTATACCTAGTACACATAGTAGTGAAATTGAATAAGAATTGGTATTTCAGAACTGAATTAATGATAAGTGAATTAGAACCATACTTGATTAAAATTATAAGGACCTAATATTTTTTTTTATTTTTAGAATTCTGGAAGGAAACTTTGTTTGACATACTGTGGATTACACCAAGATCTGTAAACAATTTTCTTCTATCTGGAATTTATACTGGACGAGATGGAGTCGGGGGGATCAGCGGCTCCTACAAGCTCGTCAATGGCATCAAATCTCAAAACGGGGTCCTCAACAGAAAATTCGGGGCTTATCATACGAAAAGAATCCAACGATTTTAATTCGACTTCTGCCAGTGGTGGTGGTGTTAGTGGAGGTCAAAGTCAAATGAATAATTTTTTAAACAATTTAGTTGGTGGTAGTACAGGTAGTGGTAGTGGTAGTGATGTAATTGACAGTAGTAATCGACAACCACAACAAAATAATACTGAAGGTGTCGGTGTAAATCCAAACCCAAATATTGGTCCTCCTCCTCTAGTTAATAATGAACATAATGCTAATACTGACGATGAAAGGTAAGCATTTTAAAATTTTTAGACCATTTTACAAACTATGTAGTTAAGTATACCTACCATATTATATAAGTACAATTGTAATGGCATTAATTATTTTTGTAGCAACAAAAGATATTGTTGGGTTTGCTTTGCGACTGACGAAGATGACCTACGTGCAGAGTGGGTAAAGCCTTGCAGATGTAAAGGTAAAGTCTTTCTTCTCTTCTACTTTTTTAAGCATTTTATAACAAGAATTTTTAATAATCAAATTATATTTTCTTTAATTTTATATAAAGGCACAACACAATGGGTTCATGTGAGCTGTATAACTCGTTGGATTGATGAAAAACAGAAAGGGAATGCTACTGCAAAAGTATCCTGCCCACAATGTAACAGCGAATACACTATATATTATCCAAAACAAGGTAATTTATGTGATATTTAAATATATTTTGTGGTATTTTTCATTTTCATTTGTCATTGCTAACCAATTAGGATTTCTTGTTGTAATTATGGACTCTGTGGATTCACTCATTTCTCGAGTTTGCCCATTTGTTGCAGCAGGTATTTGATTCAAAATCTTCTCTTCCATTAGCTTTGATCTAAACTTAATTTTTTAAATATCCACAGGTATCGTTGTAGGTTCTATTTATTGGACATCGGTAACATTTGGCGCAGTAACAGTCATGCAGGTAAATCAGTACTGATTTAGTAGGAAGAATATTCAATATCAGCAGATGTTCATAAAAATGTTCTAAATTATAATTATTTACTAGGTTGCTGGACATAAAGAAGGATTAAGTGTTATGGAGCAAGCAGATCCATTAGTTTTATTAGTTGGTTTACCCACAATCCCAGTGATGTTAATAGTTGGAAAGATGGTTAGATGGGAAGATCAAGTACTTCGTTTTATCCGAAAACATTCTTGTAAAATCCCAGTTTTAAGACATATTTTACCTTCCTGGAATCCTCCCTCGGTGTTAGATCGTGTTAGTCAAGACCTACCTGCACTTTCAGATCCAGTATCGGCAACGAGGTAAAATATTAACTCTAAAATTTGTACTAAATAGAGTAAATAGCTTTTAATTTTATTTCATTTCATTTCAGAATTCTCTGTGGGGCTCTTCTATTACCGACTGTTGCAACAATTTTTGGAAAAGTATTTTTTGAGAATGTCAAATCTAATTTTAGACGAGCTTTACTTGTGAGTAACTACAATCAATTATCTCTTTATATTTTTTAAAGAAAAATCTTATTCTATTCTAATTTTTAATAATAATTATGATTATGATAGGGTGGCCTGGTTTTCATTAGCATAAAAGGAGTTTTAAGAATATATCACAAACAGCAACAATACAACCGGCAACAAAATAGGAAAATAACTGATTTTGTTGAACCTGTAGCAATTCCAACACCTGAACATCAGAGATCATCGAGAGAAGGAGGGGAAAGTGCCGAGTAAATTATTAGAAAAACATTTAATTGTGGAATTTTTTTTACAAAATAAATTATTATTATAACCTCTTCCCATTTTACAACTGTAAAATTTACATAATAATTAATAATTACTCCTTTCCTATTTTATTTGAATTGAAATTGAGAGCGAGAACGAGAACGTTAGAGTTAGAAGTATGTATATAAATGAAATGTGAATGATAATCCCATATTTAAATTACATTTAGCAGTAGCTAGAACTTAAACAGAAAACCATTATTATAGTACCTAGGTAGTGTATAGATAAATAAATTGTATAAGTTTAGATTTCCATTTAGGTACTGAATAATATATTACAAAAATTTAAAATTACATTACCTACATGTAAATATTTAAAAAATGGTTTGTACCTAATTATAATATAGTAAAAATATATCTTTTTCTCTACCTACTACAGATTTACCTATGTAAAGTAATCTATAATCTACTCACACTCACTCGTATACCATTTAATACATTAGATAGTTTTTAATTTTTAATTTAAAATATTAACTTTTTAAATAGACTTCTTTGCAAGTAAAAAAAAGAAATAAAAAGTTCTTTTATTGCTAATCAATCAAGATTATCATTGTTTTCAAAACTTGAGTGTCTTTTTAAAAAAATGATAATTTAGATTTTATTAGATTGGAAATAGAGATATAAAAAAAGTTTGATAAAGAAAAGTTGTCGAGTAGGAAGAGTTCGATTTCGATTCTTTAAAAGTCTACTCGCTGGATAAAAAACAGAATTTACAATGCAAAATGCAAATCATTTGAAAAAAAAATTGTAATGGGATAGGGCTAGGAATATAATAATGTATATACGGAGTACAAGTTAATGTAACTTGTAAACAATTATTCAGAATTCAGATGCTAGTTCATAGTTGATTGTAGTATTTTTTACATAAAACAAAATAGGTATCGGTATGACCATCAAGAAAGCTCTTAATTCAGAAATAATTACATCATGGCTTTGTACATATATCAAAATATCATAGATACTGATATTTGGTTATTTAAAAGCATATATTGTGCTCATTTTTATTATTTTTGACCTTAAATTACGAGTATATCAGTACAGACTACAGACAGAAAAAATTTATCCTTTTAAAAATATTTGATCAAAATTTTTTGGGTTTTTTTTTAAATTAAACAAGAACAGAAATTTTAGTCTTGGCCTGGTGCTATTTTTCTTACTGACCAGCATACTTATGAGATGAAAATTTACTGGTTTAATGCAGTAAATATACTTTAGGTACTTAAGTACAATACAAAGTAAGTATATTTTTTTGCTAAAACTTCTAAAAATTGAAATTACTTTTGTATTTTGCTAAGGTATATTCAATCATGTCATGAATACAATGCGAATGCGGGCTAATAAATGTAATGTACCACAATTTCACAAAGAAAAAGATGATAAAGAAAAATTGTACACGTAATTTGTGGCTACAATAAGATTTAAAGGAAGGACCTTCAGTTTGAGTTTAATTTATCTTTTCTAACCCCACTTATCAAACTAGATAGATACAATGTACTATTCACTAGTACAGGCACAGGCTACTTTACTACTCCTTACGATTAGTACCCTAAGGTTTAGGATTAGTGATAATAAGTAGGTATCTATACTAAATACTAAATAGTATCTTGAATAATGCTACTTTGATAAAGAGTGATTTTAGCGAATTTGATTTTTTCTAAATAAGAATTTAACCCAAAGAAAAGAAGATTAATTTTTATTTATTAGAAGATTAAAGTTGTCGAAATGAGCCAAACCTTATAATTTTGACTCTATCAGTATCAGTAGTCAGTAGTAGTAGTACCATACTTGACTTTAAGCGGAAGTATAACCTATATTTTTTGTACTATAACTATTATGACTGCAAGCACTTTTAAGGAATAATAATCGAAAATTATATAGGTACTACATATTATCTCCAAATATGTACATTATACTCTCTACTACTACTGATACGATACATGTATTTGAATCTATGTAATGTAAGTATGTTAATAAGACAAAGACATCAAGGTCGAATTTCGAATTGAATCCAGCAAACGATTATTTATTATGCATTAAAATCGCTTGTCTTCCCCCACAATTTGTAAAATTCTTGAAATTTATGCGATTTTACAAAAAAGTGGGTTTACTTTTCTGATACTTATTTATATTTTATATGTACCCTAAGTTAACTTGTCTAGTTTTTTTTACCAGATACCTACTAGGTATTTAGGTTTCGATTTCAAAGCTTTTCTATCAGCTAGATACTTTGTCTTTGTAGAGTATAAATTTGTAGTAGGTAACTAAACTACCCAAAATTAGAATCCAGAATATGTATAATACAGATATAACAAAAAAAATCAAAATCAAATCTGATGCAATAATAAAATAGGGTAATATGAATAGTAATACTTTTAGTACAAGACAAGCTTAAAATTAGATAGGTACTTGTACATAGTATAATATTTCTTGTACTACTATACAACACATAATATGCTCGTATAATTTATGTAGGTAAATTTGCAAAAAAGTTAAATTTTTCGAGTTTAAATGACCAGCTAGTTAGATAAAAATTTTTAAAATTAAAGCACCTTACTCTCATTTTTGAAAGCTATAGGTATATCAATATAAATTTTCATAATATTTTCAAGATTTTGCAAAAAATCTTTTCACGAATAATTTTTTTTACTTCTTACTTTATAAGTAAAGGACTAGGACTAATCCTAATCCTAAGTATAGGTACCCTTAAAACTAGAAGCAATTTTCTCTTGAAAGTTTAAATAGGTGTACTTGCTAATGCTAATAAGATAACAGCAATAGATTACCTATCATTATCAATTATCATATAAAATATAACCTATCTAGATAGGTGGAATTTGATACAAAATTATACTTTTTTTCAATAAAAAATTCAAATGTAAGACCATAATTATTGATATGAAACTAAACTACTCGTATGCAGTATGTACATACTTAAAGTAGTAATATACATAATAATGACAATGTAATAGTATACGAGTATCTGTAGGTATTATAATTTGTAAATCTACGTGTGCCAAAGATCATTTAATATGCAAAATGCATAATCATTCTCAGTTCCCAGTATATCTTTTATTCACTTGTCTATTTCTTACTTATCTTTTTTGATATTTGGTTTTGATTGCCAAGGTCAGACTTCTCTTTCAAAATAGGTAAGGTATAAAAAGAGATGAAGGGTGATTTTTTACCTCACTTCTTCTTCTAAAATTTGAGATTCAGCATTCAGCTTGAGCTCCAAAATCTTCAAAAAAATCATCATGAAATTCCTCGTAAGTAACTTCTTACCATTAGATCACAAATTAAATTTGTTTCAAGTACAGATAGTCTATTTGTATCTACTCGTAGTATTTACATTATAGTAGTACCCTACTCAAGTTTCAAGAAGGATCTAATTTTATGAATTATTTGTAGATTCTTCTCGGTTTGATCGGCTGTTCTGTGGCCATTCCTCAATTCGTTGCTTCACCATATCTGTATTCTGGATTAGGTGCTCCGATTGTTGCTGCTCCAGCTGCCACTTCCAGTCAATTTCATGCACAGGTTAGAAAAATATCAAAATTCAGAATTTTCGCAAAATTTTTTAGTTTATAAAGGTACCTATGTACGATAGTACAGTTAGATATATTGCATTATTTTGAAAAGCCCATGTCTTGAAAAATATCATTTTATATTTTAGGATGAGCTTGGATCTTATTCTTATGGTTATGCCGGCGGCCCAAGTGCCAAAACTGAATCAAAAACACCCGATGGTATTACCCGAGGAAGCTACAGCTACATTGATGGTAACTCTAAATTTCCAAACCTCAAAAAAATCCCAAAAACTCGAAAAAAAAGTAAAATTCTGTTTCAATTTTTCAGCTAATGGAATTCAACAAACCGTAAACTATGTTAGCGATCCAGTTAATGGTTTCAGAGTTGCTGCAACTAACTTGCCAGTACAACCAGGTAAGCTGAGAACTGAAATTTGAAATGAAAATTTTTCTATAGAATTTCATATTGACAAAAAAAATTGTAAATTTTAGCCGCCGCCGTTCCAGTAGCACATGCTTTACCACATGCCCTACCAGTAGCTCATCATGTTCCATTAGCCATTCATCCAGCTGGACCACTAGATACACCAGGTACTAAAATAATATTAAATATGTACTCTACTCTTAGAATTAGTTACTTAAAAAAAATTTAAAAATATATTTTTTCTTAAAATTTTGTAGAAGTTGCAGCTGCAAAAGCCCAACACTTTGCTGCTCATGCTGAAGCTCGAGCAAGAAATTTGCATCATTAAACTCAAAAACCTGGAAAAGAAGACAATACTTTACATCAAATAGGACTTGAACGATATATGTACTCAATCTCTATAAAATCTACCTACTTCAAAAGACTGTCACTGAACTCAATTACTATTTTATTTTATATTCGTCTATATGATATTTAATCTTTAAAATTTATACAATTACATAAACCTACGATACACTACTATGTTCAAATCTTTAAACTTATTCATAAACTTAAGACAAGCTATTTTTTTACACCCACAATCTCTTACGTTTATCAACTAACTAACTTGATTTAAAGAGATATATTTTTCTAATTTTCTAATTGTGATAGGTTATCTCTTTAAATTTTTGAACTTTTGCATATTTTTTTACATAAGACATTACTATTACCTATTTCTATTACTTTTGTAAATACAACAGCACTCGACTTATGATTTTATGATCTATCTCACTGAATAAAAATAACTCTTTTCATTTTATAAATGATTATTCAAAAATTGGTTTACAATTTTTTGCCTAAAAAAGCTAAAATATTAAAGTACTTACCTAAATACCTAATAAATAAAAGCTAAATACCTAAATACCTAATAAGCTTTTTCTCAGATGTCTATTTTGCATTGATTTAGCATTGAATTGTATAATATTGGCAAATTGTACCTACTAATTTATAATGCTAATCTTAAGTATCAGTACAGTACATAGTTTAACATAGTACGAGTACTAAAGTAAGTTTTTAATTTCAACATATACTTTTATAGTACGAGTATATAGATAGGTAGACAGGACAGGAATATATCGTTTTCACGATATAAATGAGAATAAAAGTTTGATGTTGCAAAACATTGGTTGGGGTTAGTTTAAATTTTTGTAGAAATCCAAAATAGCACAACATGACCCTATAAGGGTCCTTAACTTAGCTAATTCTAAGTTTAAAATCGGTCCAATAGTATTCGAGTAATCTTCTGTACCCTATCTGTGTAAATGACCGATGAACAAACAGACAATGATCAAGTATAATTTTGCAAGCAAAGTTAAATAGTAAGTGCTCGCTTCGTTCGCATGAAAGAGCTTTTGTATATAACGCTAAATTTGTATGAGTAATAAATGACGCTTAATAACGTTTGTTCCATAAATCTTGCGATAAAGCAGCTTCTTCTTCAGCCGAAAAATTCAAAACAAAAACAAACAAAACAAAAAAAAAAAACAAAGTAAAAAAAAACTAAAAAAATTGTAAATGAAACAAAAATTTTCATAACAGAAATCTACAAAGTTCCAAGGTCAAAGGTTAAGGTAAGTATAGTAAGGTACTGTACTGTACTCTGGATGTGGAATATTTATCTGTAACGAATTCTAAAATTGAGTAGCATCAGATCAGATCCAAAAAATTCCAGAATTCAGTCTAGAACTTCCAGACCATCAGACCATAATGGACTTTAAAAGTAGGTAATTAGTAATTACTACTAACATTTAGAAAACATTTAAAAATTATTAGTCAAATTATAGTCAAATTCCAAGATCTAATGGAGAATTCTTCAAGACCTTTTATCAAATTCATCTATTATAAAAATTTAGTCATAGAAATAAATAATGGAGCTATAGCTTAGATTTAAGGTAGAAAGATTTTTACATAGCATAGGTGAGGCTTTTTAACTTTTATAAAGCTTGACCTTTGACTCTTGTTCAAAAATTATTTTGGTGCTTGTCTGATAGAAATTATAAAAATAAGATTCAGTAAAATTCAGTTCAATTCAATTCAAGGTCAAGAGCTAAAAGAGTAGCATATTAAGTAAAGGTTTATCTAGGTTAAGTTATTGTTTTCTTGAAAAATATCAATTCTAATTAGTGTTAGTGTATCAAATAAGTTCTTAATTATAATTATGAGTTCTTCCACCATAATATCAAATGATGATGATCTTGGGGAAATGGATCTTAAAAGGTACCTATATAAATTACATTTCCTAACCTAATTCTAATTCCTATTTGAGTCTATCATATCATTGGAAATCAGCTACACCTTTAAGTATCTATTAATCTGTAGTTGAATGATATGACTAATAAATTAAAGCTAATAAATAATAAATAATTCCTATTTTCATTTTAAAATATTAAGTCCCTTTTTTTATTTTATTTTTAGTTGTGTTCAAGATGAGAAAATCGGGAAAGAAAGCGTCAATTTCGAGCAAGATGAAGGAGGAAAAGGTGATGGTGATGGTGATTTAAAATACGATGATGATTTTGAGGCTCCATTAGAAGAAAGTGATGGTGAAAGTCGCTACCAGAAGAAAAAAACTTCAATTTCGAGTACAAATGGTGATCCAGTAGTCAAATTGATCACAACTGTAAGTAGTAAAGTGAGTAAGGAATCTTCACCTAGATATCCTATTGATTTACGTGATTTTCCACCACCACCATCAATTCATCCAACACCAAGAGAAAATTATATTTGTTCACTTGCTGATGATGAAGATGACCTTAATGATATAATTAGTGCTCAACAACAATTCCGGTATAAGCAACAGCAACAAGGTCAAGGTGATGCAAGTTCGACAAGATCTGGAGAAAGTGAAAGAGATCCTAGTCCTTTCACTAGGACTAGGAACATAATTGCTAGACATATTACTTCGCCAGTTGAGAAAAAAGGATTTTCAAGAACACACATCATTGAAAATCCTAGTTATCGACAATCTAATCC